>OU612047.1:98299859-98322820 GCA_914767935.1 Coremacera marginata | reverse complement strand
GTTTTTTTTTTTTAATTTCACTTCGTTTTATAAAATTATAAATAATAATTTCTGATTTTATTTTACATTTTTCCAACAAGAATTATACGATGTCAAAGCCTGAGTTTCTCTCGTGAAAACCGTATTGAGGGTAAAAAAGCCGCATTGAAGGTACTCTAGACGCAGCAATTGAACAGAATTTGTAGTACCTACAATACTGACTGTACCACAACTGTAACCACAGCTCCTATTTATACTTTACTATACTTTATTTTTTTTTATGATTTTATTATATTAAATGTTCCTAAAGATATCACATAGTCCTGTATCATATCAGACCCTGTATCCAATTCCATTGTGTTTTATTAATTTTAACCTCAATACGTATAGGACCATCAGCTTCACTATTTATGTTGAACAAAGGTAATTCACTACAATCAATATAATTAACATTATTTCGATTTGTACACATTGTTTTTAATTGTCCGATTTTCCTACAATTATTGCACCTATAATTTTTAAACCTACACACTTCTTTTGTGTGATTATAATACCCGCAAACTGTACAATACTTTTGCTCATCACTATTTCGGTCGCTGCGTTCTGCTGTTCTCTTTTGCTGTTTTCATATACTCCGATGTTACCCCGCTGCTTCTGCTCAACATTATGCCATTTGCTGTTTGCCAAACCGTTGCTCTGCTTAGACTTAATGATAAACATAAGGTTATCTGTCGATTCCCGCTTTATATCATATTTAGTTCGTATGTATTCTGTCTGATTCGCAATCGCTAAAGCTTTTTCCAACGTAAGCAATCCAACATTTTCTAAAAATAGCTTGTCCCTTACTGGACCTTTATCCAAACATATGACGAATCTGTCACGTAAAGCTTGTTCTAAAAATGCTCCAAACACGCAATTTACAGCAAACGATCGAACACGTGCCGCCCACTCGCTCATAGTTTCGGTTTTCATTTTATTTGCCATGTAAAATTTATACCGTTCTGCAAATCCACATGCTGGTGGCTTGAAATGCGTTGCCATTACTCCGACGCATTAAGTTGTAAGTTAAGCTGTTGCGTAAGTTGTTTCAGCCGCATCCATTTTAAATAGGCTTATTAAATTTTCCAGTAACTGGTATGAGTTTTTGGCCAACGCATTTAGAAAAATGACTTTCTTTTTTGTCTTGCTCATTATATAACTACTTAGCGGTGAAAAATTGGTCAATTTGACTTTTGAAAACATACCAATTATTATTGGTAAAATCATAGTTTGGAACGGTTCCTATTGTCGACATTGTTAAATCCTCGTAGCCACCGTGGTAACCCAGAGCAAATGAGTAAAAGGTGAGTGTTAACTTATAATGAAATATTTATTGATATTGAGCGTACGTTGCTGATTTAATCGAACGACTGCCTAGTGGAATGATTGTGATCTATTCTTTGCCCATGACGAGAAGAGAGCGCATGAAAGAGTTGAATAAATAACTATTTGCATGCACATAACATTACCCTAATATCAATCAATCAATTGAACTTTTGGAACAAAGATCGCATATTTTTTCTGTACTATTAAAAAAATTTCTGGTACATAAATTTCATTGACACTGTGTTCATTACATTTAATAATTTGATTTATATGACGTTTCCATATCTTGTTAGTTTTATACGTCTTAACAAAAAAGTTTGTTCTCCAATTTTTTTTAAATATTTTGCCTTTACACCAGGACACTTTACCCGAGACCGAGTAATCTTTGACCATAACATTATCATTTACATTAAACATCATACGTTGACGATCATTATAATATTCTATTTGTTTGTTTTGCCTAAAACTAACATTTTCTTTAACATTGTGATATAACATTGTGGGATATAGTCCCATTGGGACTATATCTCTGCGTATGTCTGGATTGATTAAGTCTAATCTAGTTCTTACTGTTCGTTTAAACAGAAGTTCTGATGGTGCTACACCTGTACTCAAAAATTTTGAAACTCTCTAGTGAAACACATTATCAGAAAATTTCTCTTAGCTTCTCTATTGTTGCCTGGCTTGCTGTATTTCCACCTATATCTATACATTCGATCCACTTGCTATGACTATCGACAACAACTAAAAACCAACGATTCAACATGGGGCCAAACAAATCAATGTGTATCCTAGACCATAATTCTTCAGGCCACGGCCGGGTATTCAACTCATGCTTTGGTGGAGATTGTCTTACAGCCAAACATGCTTCACATGACCTACCTACCTCTTCAATATCTTTGTGTGTAATTTGGCCGCCAACAACATTCTCTGGCCATAGATTTCATTTTGCTGATACCTAGGTGAGAACTATGCAAAGACAATAATAATTCAGCTTGTATTGTTTTCGGAATTTTAATCCTATAACCCCAAAACAAACATCCCGAATCTTCTGAAATCTCTTTAAATCGATCAAAATAAGGTTTGACACCCTTATCTATGCACTTTTTCGGCCACTCGGTTCGTAAGCATTTCAAAAAATTCATCAAACAATCATCTTTTTGTGTTTTTCGCGAAATTAGATTAATATCTAAAGGTAAATTTTTATATTCTTTGACGTAATTTATAAAAATGCTTTCGGGCAAACCGTCATCATATTTACTTTCATTCTTAGTATCTATTGGATACCTTGAAAATTAATCCGCAATGTTCGTTTTTGATCTGATGTGCGATATTACAAAATCATAACCGGACAAAACCAATGCAATTCTATGCAATCTATTTACTGCCATCATAGGTATACCCATATTAGGGCTAAAAATGTGATGCAACGGTTTGTTGTCTGTGACCAACTCAAAATACCTGCCGAATAAGTAATTGTGAAATTTACGGACACCAAACAAAATCGCTGGTCGGTTTAACTTTTGAAAACATATCAATTATTATTGGTTGCTTATCCAGGGTGGAAGGATGCCAGACAAAATGTCGCAAGTAATTTTGCGTAAGAAATGGAAAATCAGAAAAAGAGAAAAGAATTAGAATTCGTTGCTTTTTTAGAAAATGAGATGGTTTATTCTTACCAGTTTGGATGTTCAATTATAGTCACTTAATATTAACATTGTTGCGAGCGACAAAGGCTCGGCTTAAATAGAAAATTATAGGAAAATTAGATAGTTCGAAAGTAAAGGGAAGCGCCACCTAGTAGTGATTTCTTAAGTGTAGGTGGTTAATATTTACACGTAAACATTACCGCCCGCCTTGCAGTGCGGCTGCAATGATAACATATAGAATATAAAAAGAAAATAATTCAATAATATAATGTATAAGAATGGAATGAAATTTCATACATATTGTTTATAAATGAGTCATAATAATAATATAATTAAAGAGCGTTTGCATTTTTAAGTTCAGTCTTGTTCTCAGCTGTTTGTTCATAAGTATTGAAATAATAAAGGGTTCTTATTGGATTATGTTCATTTATTTTAAGTTCAGTGATTTATTCAGTTATGATTAGATTTATTAGCAACGTATTCAGATTTTAAATCGCACAGGCTCCAGACAGGATATATCCAAAGACAGTATTTTGGGCAACTGGTAGGCTACTAAAACTGGGAATCACCCCTGGCTGAATGATTTTGGGATATAAGTCCGCACCCAAAATCTACGAAATAGGTCCGGATTTGAAAAATTTTGGATCAGCGAGCGTAATATTGCAAAAAGACGTTTGAATAACAGGATCCAACGATTTAGAAGGAGTCGGTTTGCTGAGATATTGCTCAACCTTCATCGTGGCTTCCATTTTAATATGGGGATCGGAATGAGCATGGAGGATAACCGTGCAAATTTTCTCGCCTCCTATTAGTGTGGTAGCCAACTTCAAATCATGGACTAGTTGAAGGGAAATCCGACTTATGGAGATGCATGAGTCAATCATAGCTCTAGCTATATGGAGCTTGTCCTTAATTTGGATTTTAACAACAGCGGTTGGAAACAAAGTCACCGCGCGTTGCAGCAAAATGGAGGAAATCGTTGATGGCGGCTGTGGTTTAGATGTTGACAGCACCTCCTGGTGATGAAGCAATGTGTGATGATTTTGCTCACATTTTCGGCAGCCCCTCGTACCAGACAGTTGTTGCAGTACTTGTGGATTAAAACCGCCCTCATTCGTTATTCGATGTTCATTTTACGGAATTTTGAGCAACTGCGGAGTGGATGAAATACAGAGCAAACATGACATTTAAATTAATGGTGCTTAAACGTAGAAGGCCGCCGATAAACTACTTGAGTAGTCTCTTCCGTTGCGGAACTGTCGCTGTTGGTTGATACTCTTGGCATTGTTAATCTGGAAGAAAAAAATAAGAAGAGAGCTAAAAACAAGGATTTATGCGTAGAAGAGAAGTGCTAATTGGATGGAAGAAGAACAAGTTTGACGATGGGTCGAGTAATGGAACCACGAGCGTCAAGGATATCAGCTACACGAACTCTATTTTCATTACCCAAATACACATTAGTAATATGACCTAGACGCCATTTGTTTGGCGGTAGATTTTAGACTCGAATAACGACCATATTATTTACGCCGAGGTTGTATTGCGGATTTTTCCATTTGTTTCCCTTGTGTAGCTCTTTCAGGTACTCATTTTTCCAACGAGTGCAAAAGTGTTGATGGAGAGCTTTGAGCCGCTGCCAACGATTTATTATTGAGATTGCCTCTTCAGTAGTTGTGGGTTCAATGGGAGCGTAAATAGAGTGCCTATAAGAAAATGACCAAGTGTAAGAGCTCAATTATCTGTTGGAACTGTAGACATTGGAGATTTAGGACGAGAATTGAGGCATGCTTCAAGTTTTGAAAAAAGTGTGGAAATTCTTCAAAGGTATAACGAAAGGACCCTGTAACTTTACGAAAATGCTGCTTAAAAGACTTAACGCCAGCTTCCCATAAGCCTCCCATGTGTGGAGCCCCGGCGGAATAAAGTGTCAGGTTATGTTTTGATAGATCAAATTGGAAGCTATAGCAGTACGGGAAGCCTTAATGAAATAACGCCCTAGCCCTTTTGAAGCACCAACAAAGGTCTTTCCGTTGTCCGAATAAAGGTCAAGTGGGCAACCTCGTCTCGATACAAAACAGTTGAAAGCTGCAAGGAATGCTGGAGTTGTTAACGTACTAGTTGCTTCTAAATCAATTGCTTTCGTCGCGAAGCAGACAAAGACACACACATATCCCTTTGTTATGAGACATGCTCTCCCAGTGTAATTCTTGATATCAAAGGGCCACGCGAAATCAAGGCCAGTGTGTGTAAAAGAACGGGTTAAAACAGTACGTTCTGGTGGAAGAACACCCATAAGTTGAGTTTGCATATTATGCTTATATATCACGCATGTTTTGCATTTGTGGATAATACCTTTAATTAAATTCTTTACTTTAGGAATCCAGAACTTAAGGCGAATCAAACGCAAAACGAGCTGATTGCCTCCATGAAGTGAGATTTCATGGGTAATAGAAACCAAATGTTGAGCGAACTGACAATTATAGGGAATTAATACAGGGTGCCTATCATTATATGATAACGCAGGTGATGAGGCTAGCCTGCCACAAACTCTGAGAACTCCGTCATTATCGAGGAAAGGATTCAAGTTAAGTAAAGCGCTGGATGATGGGATACCCGTTTTCTCCAAGAGTGTCTGATACTCATTCGGATAACCAACCTTTTGGCATATGACAAACAGACGTTTTTAACATTTTGAACTTCATTTCTTGTTATTAGCGTGGAGTCAAAAGAAAATGTTGCTCTACGAGTTGGATGAGAGCGATTGAGAAATCTAAATTTTCAAGCAAGTACTCGTATTGCTCGTGGAAATGATGAAAAACGCTCAAGGATGTCTTCGAAATTAGAAAAGTGAATAAAGTTGGACTTGACTGTATTGATTTCTAGATCTGTTTCATGATCACTAATTTGGGGTTGATGTGGCCAGTTATTCGGAGTAAGCTTAAGCCAACTCGGTCCTTGCCACCACAAATCGTTATCAACGAGATTTTGTGGCAATACTCCACGGCTCGCTAAATCTGCGAGATTGTGGAGCGAGTCAACATGAAACCAACTAGCAGAACCCTCAGTTTCAATGATTTCCCAAACATGATTTGCAACAAATGTTTTCCACTGGCATGGTGGTTTTTAAAGCCATGCAAGGACAATTGTAGAATCGGTCCAAAAGAAAGATTTGTAGTTTTTTACATCTAATTGAGAGATCAAATCATCGAACATTTCGGCGAGTAATACAGCGCCACAGAGTTCTAACCGGGGAATCGATACAGTTTTGATTGGCGCCACCTTAGTTTTTGAAATCAGTAATTTCGTAGAAATAGGACTGTTGTTTTTTTAATGCTTTCGGAAGCGTCGCAGAATGCGTGAAACTCAAGATCACAGTTAGGAGCGTAATCAATCCACCTTGGAATTTGAATTCGATTGATATGAGAATAGTTTTCGATGAATTGACACCGTGACTGAAGAGAGGATGTAGGTAAATTCTCATCCCAATCGATTTTTGTTAGCCAAAGTTGTTGCAGAAAGATTTTTGCCAACACAATGCACGGCGCTAACCATCCCGCCAGATCGAATAGCGTAGCAATCTGTGATAGAACGTCACGCTTGGTAAAGGAAGATTTTTGAAGAAACGGTACTGTGGAAAAATAAAAGGTATCAGAAAGTGCATTCCATCGCACACCTAAGGTTTTTTGATTGCTGCTGTCATCGAGCTGAAGAAATGATCTTAATAGATGTTCTTTTGGTAAATCTTTTAGAAATTCTTCGAAGTTAGAGGTCCACTTTCGCAAATAAAACCCGTCTTAACTCAGAGCAGTGATAAGTTCATCACGTGCGCTCAAAGCCATAGAAATCTCATGGCAGCCAGCAAGTGCATCGTCAATATACATGCATGAACGTAAAATATGGCTAGCTAATGGTAACGTTTGTTCAACATCGTCTGCCAACTGGTACAAAGTACGGATGGCTAAGTATGGAGCACAATTGACTCCAAACGTCACCGTCTTTAACTCAAAGTCTTGAATTTCATCTTTTGGAGAATTACGGAATAAAATTCTTTGAAATGAGGTTTGGTCACGACTAACATATATCTGACGATACATGTTCTCAACCGCCACTTCAATATCAGAATTGCCAAATCTGATTGTAAGACTGGACCAGCATGAAGAACGTCATTTAAACTGACTCTATTTGAGGAAGGGTTTGAAGCATTAAATCCTACGCGAACCTTTGAAGTAGAACTTTCAGGTTTTAAAACTGCGTGATGTGGTAGGTAATAGTTCAAGGGAAATTTTCCAATTTTGGGATAGAAACTGCCTGCATGTGACCTAAAGTGCAGTATTCACTGTCGACATCACCATATTGGATTTTTATCTCTGGAGTTTTGCAAAGGCGTGATTCGTTTCTCAGGAATTGAGCACAAGCAATAGAGCAGGACTGTCCAAGTTTCAAGTTTTGAAGAAAGTCCTCTTTAAATGGAAGGGAAACTATATAGCGGCCGTCAGCGCCTCTTTTCGTAGTGTTGACAAAATATTCTTCGCAAAACCTATCTGATGATGATCTTTGAGGTTTTTGTGGAAGGTGCTCCACCTCCCAAAACTGAGATATCTGTTTTTCAAGAGATACCTCATTAAAATATGAAACGATAGTAGATGAAGAGGAGTTTGCGGAGCTAGTCACAGGACCAGTGAGAATCCATCCAAAGATGGTTTCTTGTGCAACTAATGATTCACATATATTTCTTTGGATACCATCAAGAAGAATGGATTGGAATCTGCAAGTTTAATGTTTGGAAGATTTTAAAATACTGCGAGAGGATGGTTCCCAGTCAAGTGCAGAAGAACTAAAGCAGATGCTTCAATAGCGAAATTGGAGTCAGCTGGAGATCCCAAGATAAACGGATATACCTTTTGTGTTTTAGCTGAAATAACATTGTTTAAGCCAGACACTTGGGCCTGTACTGCACGAGATGGGAGTTTAAGCAACTTAAAAATCAGCTCTGAAATAAAGGTTCCTTCTGAACCAGAATCTATTAGTGCTCGAGCGGAATACGTGATACCTAAGTGGCAGATGTTGAACATTGCTGTACCCAAAAGTACACCATTTGAACCTGAAGCAAAGCAAGTTTGAACAGAAGTATTTGGAATCAATGAATCAGTGGACTGTATTTGAATGGCATGTGAACTCTGAATGCCAGAGCTCCTTGGAGTGGAATTTGATACCAAACCGCTTGAAGTAGAAGCTACAACAGGAACTTCCATTGCTCTGTGTAATAAAGTGTTGTGGCGTTGTCGACAAGTAAAACAATTGAACGAACTTTTGCTGTCTTTTGCCGCTTGAGCTCGAGCAAAACAATTTAAGCATAAGCTCAATTTTGTCACTCACGCAAGCCTTTCGTCAGGATTCATTTTGAGAAAATTTGGACATTTTCCGATAATGTGGTGTTCATTAATGCAAAGCTTGCATTGAGGACTAGTCACATTGGAATGATATGAATTAATTTTACGAAGATTAGAACTTTGAGGAACTGAAGTTCGTTGCCGAGCTGAAAACCTGATATCAGAGACCTTTTCAAGGGTTTGATAACGATTTGTTTATCCATTTTGGAATAACATTCTTGTTGCTTAATGACTGTTCCCAAAGAGCTAGGGTGGCATCAGGCAATCGAGTTGAGCATAGGAATATTAATATGGCATCCCAATTAGTTATGTCAATATCATACAGTGTAAGTGCAGATATACAACTGTTAATATCGCGCTGTAACTTTTTTATGGAACTACCGCATTCTGTAGAAATCAATGGAAGGTTAAATAGGATTCTAAGTTAGCTGTTTACAAGAATTCTTTAGTTTTCAAAACGATCTTGAAAATTTTCCACGCTATTGGAACACCTTCATTAGTTAATGGAGATTTTTTAACAATGTCACGCGCTTCACCTTGTGTCTTTTGATACAAGTGAAATAGTTTTTCTACTCCACTTAATCGAGTGTTGTTGACATAAATTGCCGTAAACATGTCACGGAAAGAAGGCCATGCTAAATAATCTCCGCTGAAAACCTCGGTATCGCATGGGGGTAAATGGAAACCACTTGAGGAAGAACAAACGCTAGTAGGATTAGATGTAACTGGAGTAGTTTGCTGCTGAATTATTTCGCTTATCCTTGATACACAGCGAACATACGTCTGGTAAGTGGTGTGGTACCCTGCTCTTACTGTTTCTAGATCAACATATTTGCTATTGTCATCATCCTTCTCCAGCGAACTTAATTCCTTTAGTCAATCTTTATATGCCTTTTTAACGTTGGCCCTCGATGAACTTCCAAAGAGTGCGCTATGCATACTGCAGCAGAATCTTCATTGAACCCAGCCTCGAATTCAATAATGTGATCAGTAACTCGAATAAAGGACGATAGTGGAGACATTGTAAGAACAAGTAAACGAATCTAAAGAATCTAAGAGCAGTTAAGAACTAATGGACTCCAAAGAACCAATGCCAGATTACTGATTATAAACCCACAGAAACTTATACAGCACGCAATAAAAATTAATAATTAATCGGATTGAGAACAAATCGTAGAAAGGCACGTAATTTTGAATAGTATAAGTTATCGATTAATTATCGATAAGAACAACAATATGGAATACCAAAAAACTTTTTGATATTTTACAGTTCAGCGATAGGACTGAACAAAATATAATGAATGGAATAAAACGTTTTTCGATAAGCACGATGATATTATTGATAAATTATAAAACAATATGAACGTTGAAAAATTCAATGTAAAGTCAGCAGCACACAAAATTGGATCAGAAAAAATATTATAAGTTTTGAAATACAAACGCGATAACTTTTCGAAATATTCTTGAAAGGAAAATGCTAAAGTGGATAAATCCTTCAAATATCTTGCAAAAAGCCTTCTCAAAATATTCTTGAAAATAAATGGTAAATTCAACAAATCATTGAAAAATCTTGCATTAAGCAAGCAGTGACGAAATTAATTTTAAAAAAAAAAACCTTAAAGTAAATGCAATCGCGATAACTTTTCGAACTATTCTCGATGACAAAACAAATTATTTGAAAATCATGCACAAGGGCATAAGCGAAAATCAGGTCAGATTATTAATGGTATAAAATTTGAAAAAAAACGATGAAAATCGATAAAAAGGAAAGCATTGGCGAGAAAAATTTTAATTTTTTGAACGAAAAAAATGAGTACACCTTTAAATCAATGAAAATCCCACCATCTCAAATCAATGAATATCGATAAAAGAATCGGACTTTTGGATATTTTAATTTTTATTTTTATTTTTTTTTGTTTTTTGTTTTTTGTTTTTATACTGAAAACAATTTATCTGCCTCTTTATAAAAAACGAAGACATTTCACTGTTTTAAACGATCGAGTCAAAAAAAGAAAAGAAATGTTAATAACTTAATTAGTTAAAATAAACAAATTTACAAAAAGAAAAAAATCGCAAAAGCTCTACACTAAAAATTTGTAAAATTTGGAAATAATCAAATATAATTAATAAGGTTTTTAAAGTAGAGTCTAATTGAAATTCCAAAAAAAATTAACAAATTTTTTTTTGTTAACCAACACTGTTTGACCTTTTTTTTAAAGTTCAATCACAAAGATTTATAATTTCTTATATTAAACAATTTATGTTTGGCCAATATGCCCATATTAACTGTGATTCTTTTTTTTTTTTTTTGTTTGCAATCACTGCTCACCGTTCTTGGATATATGGAAATTTGAGATATAGTTAGGTATATATTTTTATGTGTGTGGATATGTTAGTTGTATGTATGAATATAGTTTAAGTATAGCGGAAAATGTGGTTCTATATGGAGCTATATAGAAAAATGTATGAATATTATATATATCCGCTTTTTTTTTAACACCGTTTTTGGTAGTTATAATGATTTTAGTAATGAAATGCCGAAAACAGAGAAAAAATATATTTTTAAAGTTTACAAAAAAAAAATGTTACTTCCCAACACTAATGAACGCTAACACTGGACTCTCTTCAATATTGGAAAAAAGCACATACAATTTATAGTGAATATTTATATACACATATATTGCCTTGCACAAAAACCACTATGTTGCTAAAATTTTTTAATCAAGCTATTTATTTTTTGTTTTAACACTTACTGTATGCAACTGTATGTATTTATGCGAACATTAGCATATATATTTACAGGGTGTACCGCAATTGAGTGCAACTATTTACGGAGCTGAAAGGTTATGTGAAGCTGAGCAAAAAATCGTATGGGAGGGGGGGTCTATTTTCACATTCTTAGGAATTACAGGGTTAATTAATATTTCACGACTTTGATTCACATTATTGTTTCTAGCAGAAAAACTAACTTACATAAAACTTATTTTGATAGCTTATTTTAAATGCAATTAAATCACCTTTCCAACGGTATATCAACAAACCTAACCAACAACCGTTATCGAGCTGTGATCGTGTGAAGATGAAATCAGTCGGTTGAAACTACTAAGTTTCAACTTTGAGTGGAAATTTCTCAGAATTTCGCATAATAAATGAAAATTTTTTTTGAGATCAATTTTGTAATTTATTTAATTTTCTTTTCAATGACACCAAAAATATAAACATATCTTAAAAAATAAAAAAGGTGGCTTTACTATACTACTATTAAATTACTATTTTTGCATAGTGCGAAGGAAAATTTACAATTGCCCACAAGTGCGTTGAAAAAACAATGACAGTAACATGTAATAAAATAAATAATATAATAATGGAATGTAATACCATTTACTGGTGTGAATATTAACGTGTGTTTTTTTAATATATTTAATGTTTTAAATTTTTGAATTTAAGTTTAAATTAAAAATTAAATTTTCATATCTATGGAACTGTAAAAAAGCTTCGCTTCTCTCGTGTGTCCAACGACGCACCTGTTTTTTTTTTTACTTAAAACTTTTTTTTTTTATGCTTGTTATAAATTAAATTTACTCGCGTTTTTTATGCATTTTAGCGGAATATTATTATTCAGAAATTAATGTTATTTTAAGAAACAATAAGTTTTTGTCTTATATTCTATTTTTTTTAAATTATGATTGTTATAGTTTTCTTTGTGTCGTTAGGTTTTTTTGCGTTTTTACGCAATTTTAACACTCGCGCGATTGCAACTAGACCACGACTGAGCAGTAGGAAGAATAAAAAATGCAAACGCACGTACGTATGTTAAAAACTTTTAAAAATACATTTTAGTAGATGGCAAGACTGTTATAAAAAAATAACACAATTTTGGAAATCTGGCAATGAGTTCGGATTCAACAACCCATTTTTACCTAGTGTTTGCTCCAGCACCGAATTCATGAAAAGAAAAAAATTTTAGGTGGGAACACCATTAACCATTTTGAATTTTAAAATTGTGACATCAGATTTGAAGTCAACGACATCTACGCACTGTTAAACCATGTTTAAAACTCTTAAAAATACATTTTAGTAGATGGCAATACTGTTATAAAAAAATTACACAGTTTTGGAAATCTGGCAATGATTCAGCGACCCATTTTTATAATTTAAACAATTATTTAATTTAAATAATTTAAATAATTCAAACAATTTTTCGACAGATTGTGGGTCTCCGATTAAGCTACAATTTAGCATACATGTGTAAGCTCGGTGACAATGCAATATTATGAAAAAATGTTTGCCAGACCCCCATTTACCACCCACAAATCAATAAAATTGCAATATCTCGAAAACTACTAGGCCGTTTTAGATGAAATTTTGGTAGTAAATTTCCTTCAAATAGACAATGCGGTTTAAGAAAAAATTTGACCACAACCCCCTTTTAACGCCCACAAATTAATATATCTCAAAAACTACCGGGCTGTTTCAGCTGAAATTTTGGCAGTAAATGCCCTTCAAGTATTGCATGGGTTAGAAAAAAATGTTGCCACATTCCCTTTTACCGCCCCCAAATCAATAAAAATGCTATATCTCGAAAACAACGAGGCCGATTCAGATGAAATTTTGGTATTAAAATTCCTTCAAGTAGAAAATGGCGTTTAAGAAAAAATTTAACCACACCCCTTTTTACCGCCCACAAATTAATATATCTCCAAAACTACCGGGCTGTTTCAGCTGAAATTTTGGCAGTAAATGTTCTTCAAGTATTGCATGGGTTAGAAAAATTTTTTGGCACACCCCCTTTTACCGCCCACAAATTAATAAAAATGCTATATCTCCAAGACTACTAGACCGATTCAAATTAAATTTTGGTAGTAAATTTCTTTCAAGTAGATATTGGGGTTTAAGAAAAAAATTTAACTACACCCCCTTTTGCCGCCCACAAATTCATATAACTCCAAAACTACCGGGCTGTTTCAGCTAAGATTTTGGCAGTAAACGTCCTTCAAGTATTGCATGGGTTAGAAATAAAATATTTCCACACCCTCTTTTACCGCCCACAAATCAATAAAAATGATATATCTTCAAAATTATTAAGCCGATTCAGCTGAACATTTGGCAGCACATTAACATCAAGTAGAAGATAGGGGTTTAAATTTGGCCACACCTCCTATTCCCGCCCACAAATCAATAAAAATGCTATATCATAATAATGTATATAATGCAATAAATAATGTAAATGTTATAAATAATGTTAATTTGTACTGTTAAGGTTAATGGTCTAAAAAATTAAAATGCTATATGTAAGCTATATGCTATATGCTATATATATAACCTTTAAGACTAAAAAGTAAAAAATAAAAAATATATAAAAAAAATTTTTTAAAAATAAGCTTTTATTTAAAATCAAAACGTGAAATAAAAAGAAAAATTAAATTTCAGTGACATTTGTCATATATGTATATAGTAGGTATATTCTAGATTCAGAAGAACATCTCTCTTGGTTACCCATCATTATAAAAAAAGCATGGGTTCTAGGGTTGTATATAAATTTAGAAACTTTCAATTTGTAAATACATTTAAATTTTAAAAGCTTAAGGCACTGATATTGTGCAGTAAGCCTGCATAATGGATTGCGGTTCATATACAGATAAGCCTTCTAAAGGATTCAGTTTCACTGATATTGTGTAGTAAACTTGTATATTTTACATTTTGAAAATTTCTAAATTTATATACGTCCCTAGAACTTACCCATTTACGTACGCTTTTATTATGATGATGGGTAACCAAGAGAGATGTTCTTCTGAATCTAGAATATACCTACTATAAACATATATGACAAATGTCACTGAAATTTATTTTTTCTTTTTATTAGTTCACGTTTTGGTTTTAAATAAAAGCTTATTTTTTAAAAATTTTTTTTTTATATTTTTTTTTTATGTAGAAAATGAGATGGTTTATTCTTACCAGTTTGGATGTTCAATTATAAGTCACTTAATATTAACATTGTTGCGAGCGACAAAGGCTCGGCTTGAAGAGAAAATGACACAATGATAAATTATAGGAAAATTAGATAGTTCGAAAGTGAAGGGAAGCGCCACCAGTAGTGATTTCTTAAGTGTAGGTGGTTAATATTTGCACGTAAACATTGGTAAAATCATAGTATGGAACGGTTCCTATTGTCGACGTTGTTAAATCCTCATCGCTACTGTGGTAACCCAGAGCAAATGAGTAAAAGGTGAGTGTTAACTTATAATGAAATATTTATTGATATTGAGCCAGGCCCGTAGACAAGGGTGTTCAAACCCCCCCTTAGGGTCCAGAAAGTATAAAGAATTAACACAAATGTGACTATTTAATTCAAAATGTAACTTTTTTTTAGATAAACTGTGATAATGATGTTAATTTTCTTGAAAACTTCACTTAATTATTGAAAAATTTTTTTGGCCAAGTGAAAGATTAATTTAGCTTATAAGAGTCATAATCATTATATTGGAATTCATCTCCAAGGAGTTGGTATATTAAAAATCAGTTTCAATGCTCAAAAAGTCCCTGATATCCAGTATAATATATATATGAAAGTTATACCTAGAACGAATATAATTTTGCAAATTGAAGAAAATTTGCTTGACATTTTTTATGCCATATCTACCCAGCAAACCATAGTTGACGACAATCTCGAAATTCCGACTAATTCGTCACTATTTTGAGCTGTCTTAAAGAAATCAATACAATTTCGTTACGCAAATACCGGAACAGTATCACTTATTATACGAATTTATATAAAATTTTGTTATGCGACAGCTTGTACGACGTATTAAAATGCTAACAGAGTAAAATTTCCTTTCTTTCGAACTGTCTGAACGAAATCGTAACTTTTTCGTAACATTTTCGTTAGGACTCGTTACGAAACCATTACGATACTTCGTTACAAAGTCGTGTCAAACCCTTCATACGATTTTCCTTACGATTTCGCAACGAAATCGGATTTCAAAATCGGAAAGATTTCGAAATATTCTTAACGAAATCGTAACAAACATTTCACAATCTTTCCGAATTCGGAATCCGATTTTATTACGAAATCGTAGAGAATATCGTATGAAGCGGTTGACACGACTTCGTAACGATTTCGCAACGAGTCTTAACGAAAATGTTACGAAAAAGTTACGATTTCGTTAAGCCAGTTCGAAAGAAAGAAAAGTTTACTCTGTTTGCATTTCAATATTGTAAATTCGTATAAAAAGTGAAACTGTTCCGATTTTTGCGTAAAGAAATTGTAACGATTTCTTTAAGACAGCTCGAAATAGTTATGAATTCGTCAACTATGGTTTGCTGGGTAAGCTTATTAGCTTAGTGGGTTTTTTTTCATTTTTAAAAGTGTGAAAAATATATGAACCACGAAATTTAACACATTATGGGGTATTCCACGTAAAGCGAATGACTAAAAATTTTGGCATCTAAAATTTCCAACGTGTCACAAAAATTTAGCCCTGTGCGAAGCCTTTTCCAAATAACAGGTTTCGGAAAATCACCTTAAATCTAAATATGAATCTAGATATACAGTCCAATTTTATAGTGATTTGACGATTTTTTAATCATGTTACCAAATTTTCATAAAAAAATTAACAATTACCGTTTTTTAAGCCTCAGCATTTTAAAAATGTTTATTTTTATTATATTAAAAATTAAAAAACAATTTAGTTCCAAAAAATTTTGTTTTTAGTGTTTTTAATCTGCAAATAATTTATATATAAATCCACAACCGATTAAATTCCTAAATATTCAAAAAAGTTACTGTTTCTTTTTATAAAAATTTATCTACGAGAGTAATTATTTTAATATTAACATGAACTTATTTTCATGTGATATCTTATATAATAAATTGGGTATGCTTCTTAAATAGCTACATTCTTATATAGTCCAGCAATCTGGTAGTTTTACCTGGAATGCTATCTGGGAGTTTTGGAAATGGGTACTTTTTATAGATTTCGATGTGCTCTCAGAATATAAGCATATATGTACCAAATAAAGGTCTGCAAAGAACCATCCGAGCATACTAGTTATGTGTTGTTATTTTTTCTTATATCAACTTGTATCGGTTTCACTCTCCTAGCATTGAGTGTGCATGAAATATTTCTCATTTACATAACGATAGAACATGTATGAGAGAGTGAAATTATCAAGCATCAAGAATACTAGTTTGAGAACATACGCAACAAACAGATATATCGGTAATATTGTTATCTCTACTTGGAACATCTGGATATGTGAGCGAATTATTTCAATAAAACCATAAAAGAAACATTTAACATAAGTGCAATGAATTCAAGTTTTTAATTTATTTCATAAAAAAAATAAACATAACAAAGGCATTCTTGTTGACAACTTAATGAAATTAAAAATTAATTAATTAAAAATGAATTAATGTGGCACAAGTAACTTATATAAAGCTATCGATTCAAAGAATCCATATTCATTAGCATAGAAAAAGTAAAAGCACGTTAGAATTATCACAATGAATAATATCTGGAATATCCATTTTGAAGGGATATATCCAATTAAAAAAAGAGTTAAAACAGTTACTCTGCTTGGTGGAGCCGATAAAAAGAAAAAAAGCTTATACATACTAAAATGAGAGCTAGAGAAAGAGATGATACGCTTCTGCTTAATCCAAAACATGTAAACATAAGTTAAGCTCTACTCGTTGTGTTTGTACCAATAATATCAAGTTCTTACTTGTTTTATCTGTGTGTACAAGTAGAATGGATGGTTCTCTGCAGACCTTTAGTACCAAATGAAACTAGAGAAATTTCCTAAAATTCATGTTGTTACCTTTTTCTTCGTAAAATCATTAATTTTGGCGTACCGCCAAAGTGGAGCGCGGTAAAGTGTATTTCAAATAAAATAAAAATTTTTTATATTATAAATATATGTATATATTTAGGTCTTTCACAACTTAAAATGCGACATTGTAACGTAGTATTGCTTTTATAAGTATTTTAAGGTATAAGGTCTTATGCCTTGATGTTGTTTTTCATACAAAAGTGGAATACGACATAAAGCTCAGATACCACTTTTTTTCCTATGTTTTTTTGAAGGCGTATCCTTAAAGCCCGAAGTACAATAGAGCGAGAGTGCGTTGCGAAACAACGTAAAAATCTCGCTTGAGCTGTCGAAGCATTTTTATAAGCAGAGTTTTTATGTAGCAATCTACAATGCTTTGCGATGCGATTGTGTGGTGCGAGGCATTTTCAAAAATTTGAAAAACGACGCATGCGATGAAGAGCTGACATAAAAATTTCATAATCATTCATAATTTCATTCAACAATAGTTTGAGCGCATAACAGTTTTCTTCAAAAACTAAAATTGAAATAAAAGAATAAAAATAAGGTAACATTAAAGTTGGCCCTAACTTCGATATCGATATTCAGAAGAAATTGGTCTTCACATTGCTTTTTTCTAAATGATGCTCAACACAATTTAAAAGGGTCATTAAAATAAGCAACGCTTATTCTTGTTGCCATCGCAAACATCTCCGAATTGTCTCGCTTCATCCTTTTGAAAGTGTTTTTATCTCCTTCCTCGCCTGGTCCTATGATTTTCGACTCTGCTAGAGCTAAATATCCAGCCAAGCCAGCAATTAAAGATTTGCTAATATTATCAAGATTTCCTAATCTCATTTCTGAAAGATAAATTAATGCACGACAATAATTGACTTTGTTTACTTTTTTAATGTCACTTCAAAATTTACATTTCTCATACGCTTCTCATTGTGCAATGATTGCGAGGGCAACACGCGTGAGGTTTTGTAGCAAAATCGCATAGCATCCGCGCATCGCAGTATCGCGCTATTGTGTTTCAGGCTTAAAGCATTTTTGAATGACATATACAACAGGAAAATACACAACAGGGTGCTCACAAATTAATAACAATTTTGTGCTATTTGAGTATAACACGCTGATATACGACAACTTCTACAAAACCTTATTGTATTAGACTGCGTTAGATTTGCATTTGAAATGTTTAAATATTTGGGATCCTGCGTGGTTGCGAATGAAATAATTTCAGCTATTAAAAAATTGTCGAAACCGGTCCGGTTCTGTTCGAAAATCCATTTTTTGAGGGGTTTTTTGTATGATATTTAAAAAAAAAAAAATTATGCAAATGGGGTTTGCGGGGAAAAACACAATCCATCTATTTTGATGTTAAATTTGGTGAAGAATCTGATGTGATTCATCCAATTTTCGGAGCTTATGTGTAAAATATTCATTCAATACATTTTTTGCAATTTATGAAGTTTTAAGTCTTAAAAGGCATCACTTTGTATGAAGGTAGTCAAAGTTTTCATTTCATTTTGTCGAATTTCAAGGTCAGAGTGCAAAAAAAAAAAATTGAAAATAATGTGCAAAATCTTAAATCCTTAGTTTTACTTCTGTGCAATTTAAAAAAATGTTTGCGTTTTTATTAAATAAGTTAAGGGGAAAAAAATTTTTAAGCGACAACTTCTTTAGCGAAGGTAATAACGGGAGTGAAATGAAAACTTTACAAAAGCATCAGTTGCCCTTGAACTTGAATTCGGGGATTTTTAGGCACAGTAAAATATTTCGTAGATACTTTTGAGATCCTTAAAGTCAAAGCACTTGAAGAAGCTCAAACATTGTTTTCCAACTATTAAATAAAGTGTACAATCTTCAAAAATAAAAAAAAAATATTTCTAATTTTCAATCTATATCACGAGCCATAGAAATTCCAGGTATGAAAGTGAAATATTAATTGGGGGAAAATGGAGATATGCAACTAAAAGTAAAATCGGATGTAAGCGTTATTTCATCTTTTAAATATGCCTTCTTGCCTGTGCTGAAGTATAAAGAAGTTTTTCGATAATGAGCACATGTTATACTGTTAACAGATGGTTGTTTTATTTTGATAATTCAAAAATACGAAAAAATGTACATTGTAAGTTATTGCAAATAAAAAAATAATTACAAACAAAAAAATAATTACTTTAGTCGTTATGTTTTTGGTTTTGGTTTTGGGGCATTTTTAATGCTTTTATAGGGCATTAGGTAATTTTTTTCGGTCATTCTTGGATGTTTTAGAAGGTCTCAGAATCCAAGCCCTGGTCATCTCTAATTAAACTGCATACTTAACTTGTCATTGAGATTCATAGGTTTTACGTAAAGCAAACTTTTTTGCTATTTATTTCATTAATAAATTTGAAAAAATGTATAAGCTGAAAAGTGTGTGCATGTTTATTCCTTCAATCAGTACTATATTTAATTTTACATCTAAAGAAGCTAACGCTTTCGTCGGCAGTCCTGAGGACTACACCCGTTTTTTTTTTTTTTTTGAAGCTGCTACACTTGCTGAAGGTGTTTCAAATGCTTTTTATGCCTTTGCTCTGTTTAAGCATAGTTCTACCAGTTTTTTCGGTTTGTGATCCACTAGTTTTATTCAGTGGGGTTTTTTTTTGATAAAAAATTAAAGCAATATTTACAATAAAATTAAATTTTAATAAAATTTAAAATTTTTAAAACTGAATTCAAAAATGTTGCTGGGACGTAACGCACGACCTCCCTCTTCCCCCCTAAAAGTGTTACGTAATTTATGAAGAGCCCCTTATAAGGGTTTTTTCCAATTTGGCTCATGACTCAAATTTCAAATTTAGAGTCTGTACTCAAAATGATAGTTTAAGCTTAGCGTAAGTCATTTATTAATTTTTGTAGAGTCCAAGAGATTTTTGTGTAATGAGAAAGTCACTTTGTAAGGGAAGTACACGTGGTTTTTATCCGATTTGGCTCATTTCGAACTTGATCTTGATCTTTTTTTGATATAAGCTACATAAAAAAAATTAAAATTTTGTTTTTCATTGTACTAAGCTAATAATAATTAATTTTTTATTTCACAATTTTTAAAAGTTATTTTCTTTTCTAGTGGAAGAGGAACTGATTCATACTCTTCATCTAACAAACGGGATAAGCACTTGATTCAAACCCTTGCTGCATCTATAAGAACATACAATTATCACACGAGAGCATATATAAATCAGAAGTATGCCAATGTGTTGTAATACTTTTGGCAACTGAAGTACAAATGTTATTTAAAGGGGTATTATAATAAAAATAAAGCTATTTAATTCATAAAAATGTATGTTGGAGTTTACTTATAAAATTATTATTAACTTAAAATAATGACTTACGTTCTTAAAAAATGTTCATAAATTTTCAAAGTTCTAAGAAGCAACACTATAAATTATATTTATGTACATAGTAAAGATGTTTCATTTATAGAATTATTATTTATTTTTAGTTATAAATTATTAATATAAGCACTCCTAAAATCTTTATAAAAATATATTATATACTCAATAACAAAAGTATATTGTTATGGTGTTATTAATTATATTTAAGGGCCTTTAGAAACATATTATTTTTCTTAAAAAAAAAAATACGAAATGGCCATTTCAGCTCTTGAAAGGACTTAGACCGAACTTCTAAAATTAGTTCAATTGAAAAAACTTTCTGTGTCAGGTGGGAATTGAACAAGGGTTCTGTTGCGTAAGAGTCACGCACTCTAATCACCACGCCACGGCCGCCACAATTATTTTTCTTACTGAACTAAAATCGGAAACAAAACCGAAAACAAAATTAGTCGCGTTTGTTCTGATCTTTTTTTCCCGATCTAGATTTTGCGTCTGAGATCTAGATCTGGATCTTGGTTTGCGCTTAAGACAAACAACAAATGATTCAGAACAGAGCTGGGATCAATTATTCAACCTAAATAGGAAGTGTTCGGAAAATATATTTTTGTTCGTCCACTCTCTAGAAGAAGCAATTGATTCATTTTATTGGCAACACTTTTCAATTGTCATTTGTCAAAAAATAAAACATTCTGTAGATTTGTAAATTTTCTTTATAAATAAATATAGAGAAGAAACATTTTTTTAACTTAAATAAAAATAAACATGCAGAATCTGTAGGAGGAACCTTTTGATATCGTGATGGTTTTCAAAGAGCGAGCACGGCGTGTTTTTAAAATCATTGTTTTATCTCTTCCTGTAGCAGGAGATTCTTTATTGAACTTGTCAGTTAAGAAATAATTTATTTACCCTCCGATCATGGTCGAAGAAAATAAGGTAGAATTAAGGTTGATCATGCTCTCTTTCTGAGCTACCATAATTGTCAAAATCAGTGCAAATAATTTTCTGAAACTTGGCAACCTGAGTCTCCGCGTAGTGTTGTTTTAGCTTTTTTTTACAGTTATGGTGGTCGGTTCTCAGCCGTGCGGCTACCTTCATTTATTCTATCATGCATCCGAGGCCAACTCATCAACCAAAATCGATTAAGTATTTCCTGGAAGCCTGAAACAAGGATTTCCTATTTTTGCCTAACTAGATTCAATGACCCAGCGAGGTTAAACATGCTTTGTTCTTTAGTATGGAACAAGATACAAAGCACGTTTTATTCCTCGTTGGCTTGAGGCTCTCGAATTCCTAGCTCCCAAGATCCTATCTTTTCACTTGCATCATCAATGGTGCTTTGCAGGTTTTACTAATGAGCGGCTCGGTCTTGAACGAGCGAGCTGCTGATGTTATAAAATGTTTCGGTCTCAAGCTCGAGACCTGTAAACAGTGGCGGATCTAGAGTTTACCAGAGAGGGGTGGGGGGAGGTCTAAGATACAAAAAAAAGTAATATGAACATCATTAAATTTTTATATATCATATTTCATATTTATTTATTTTAGAAGCATTTGTACAATAAGAACTACGTTCTTTTATAGTACGACATAAAATAAAATAAAATAAAATGATTACAACAAAAACTTATATTACAATAATAACAACGTATTAATTAATTACGCATACAGGTTATACATTCATGATTTCAAGTGACATCATACATTAATCAATATTTTAGCTTAATAATAGACATTATGAAGTGATATAAATTATTCGGAGAAGTTGAAGGAAAACAGAAAAGGTACAGTAACTATAAGTTAAGAAGAAGAAAAGAAAGATAGGATAGATTGTCTAAAAATATTTCTCCTGCTGATTTCTCGTATCCTACGTGGCAGAGCATTCCACAGTCTAATGGCGTTGATGAAAAATAGACGACGAATTCAATGAATTGTGCCTAGGGACAATAAGACCATGATTTCTATTCGATACACAGAACTGATGTTTATTATACAGGTAAAAAGGTGTTTTTTCATGAATGAGTTTATGCAAAAATATGCAGTTTCGTGCATTGAGGTTAGCTGTTATATCACACCCAAGTATAGCATTCCGAAATCTGGAGTTGCATAGTTGAAAGAAATTTGTAACTTCAAACGAGAGGTTGAGTCAAGTTTACTATAAACTATATCAGAATACGTTATTAAAGGTAAAATAAGTTGTATTACCAACCTACGCTTACACTTGACGACATCCTTAAATTACGTAGGACATAATAAACTTTTTGGACTACACTATTCATATGATCTACACAGGATAGAGTCGAGTTAATATAGAAACCTAGGTTCTTTATTTTTGACACCACTGCTAACTTACTTTCACCGACAAACAGATCAGGGACATCATCCATACATGT
>OU612047.1:98049859-98289859 GCA_914767935.1 Coremacera marginata | reverse complement strand
TGTAACCAGTTTTATGGCATCGGACGTAGAGTGACTCTTTCGGAAACCAAACTGTTGGCTCGAGAGTCCTCCTCTGGATTGTATTGCTTCTTCGAGGCGGTTGTACAGCAATTTCTCGAAGATCTTGACTATCGTGTCGAGCAAGCATATCGGTAGGCTGAGGGATCCTCCAGAGAGCCGCTACCTTTTGGTATTAGCACAAGCTTTTGCGTCTTCCATTGTGCGGGGAATATGCCCTCTGTGAGACAAGCGTTATACAGCTGTACGAAGGCTTGTGTTTGGGCTGCAATGGCCATTTTTAGCGCGCGGTTCGGGATTTTATCTGGCCCTGGGGCCTTCTCGCTATGAACAGCATTGGAGATTTTCATTACCTCTTCTGCGGTTACCATGGAAATGGCTTGCACGTCGCCATGATTAATGACGGGCTGCATCGGTGGTTGCTGAGGGAAGAGCACACTTACAATGCGGCTAAGTATGTGAGGGCACGTGGGTGGTGGTCGTCCGAATGACTTCATCTTTTTCATTACCAGTCTATAGGCGGTACCCCATGGGGTTACGTCCGCTTCGTCGCATAACTGCAAGAAGCACTCGCGCTTCCTCGAACGAATCTTGTGTTTGAGCAGCTTCCTGCGCTCTCTATAGACCTCGCGCAGTTCTTCGAACCTGTCGGTCCCTCTGGCGCGGTAGTAACTTCTTCTGGCTTGGTGGCATTGGCTGCGTGCTTCGGCGATTTCGGCGGTCCACCAGTACACAGGCTCGTGGTGGTGCTTACTTGGTCTTCGCAACATCATCGCTGCGTCGCAAGATCTTTTCAGCTGCTCTGTTGCTTGCCTAGCCATATTCTGTGCTGAACCAGTGAGGTGTATGTCAGCCATCATTGCTGTGAGGATACCTTCATCAAGCGTTTCGAACTTGTATGATGGCTCGCTATGGGGGCCTCTGCTCCGCCGGTTGGTTTGCCTTTCCAACGTGTACACGATGGTGATCGCTATGCGTTTAGACGTCGCTTACTTGCCACTTTACTTGCGTGCTCAGGTCACAACTGGCAAATGTCAGGTCAATTACTGAGCTGCCATTCGCGTTGGAGAATGTACACTGCGTTCCCGTGTTTAAAAGCACAACCTCTAACGAAGCAAAAGCCTCCAGAATAATGAGCCCTCTTTGATTCGTTCTCTGGCTTCCCCAGTCTACGGCCCACGCGTTGAAGTCACCAGCAATAACAACTGGACTGATTCCTCTAACATCGTCAACTATTGCGTCGACAGTAACAGCAAACTCTTCTATGGATAGACTTGGTGCAAGGTAGCAGCTTACAATATGTGTGCCCATAACTTCTACACGAACAAAACCGTTTGCACGTGTATGCTGCCTCATTAGGGAAGGATGTCTTCCGCAGGACCATATGGCGGCTCTTCCAGAAATGTCTGATGCCCAGACTCCTGGTGCTTTCGCGTTATAAGGCTCACTCAAGATAGCTACATCAGTGCTTAGATCTCGAACGGTTTGCGCTAAAAGATCTTGCGCTGCGCGACAGTTGCTGAGATTCAACTGTAAGAACCTCATTATTTCCTAGATTTGCTAGCTCCTAAAAAGGACGAAAATTTCCAGCTTCCGGCACGGTGATTTGTTTCCGAGCATTTTCTTTCTAAGCACAAGAAACAGCTTGCTTCTGCAGAACACTCTTTTGCTTTGTGGCCCTCTTTGCCGCATTTCATACAGCACTTACTTCGGTCTGTGCTGTTGCAAGTTTTCGCCGTGTGACCAAAGTCGAGACACTTAAAACATCTGGTTGGCGTAACTTTTTCGCGGACTCTGCAAATGACCCAGCCAACTCTGAGCTTGCCAGTCTCTATCAGCTTCCTCGCCTGCAGTGCTGGAAGGCTTATGACCGCTGTTTGCGTGCCTGCATAGGCTTTACGGAGTGATTTCACTCTTGCCACTTTTAAGTCGCCGAACTGCTTTTGGACTGCGCTGCAGACATCTTCCGGTGTTGTAACCTCGTCAAGATCCTTGATCTCGACCTGTGTTTCTTCCGTGAGAGTCCTCGTTTCGGCTTGGCCATTGAAAACCATATCAAATTCTTTCTTCAGCTCCTGGGTTGACTGGGTGGTTGCGCGCTTAAGCTGGATAAGTACTTCACCTTTTTCAGTGCGCCTTACTCTCGAAACGTTTTCGCCGAACTTTTCAAGCGATTTTTCCTGTTTCATCCGCATGATGATATCGCTATATGAAAGCTCACCTGCTTTTGCTACGACGATTGCATCAGGTCTAGCCAGCTTCTGGGGCGGTTTTTTGCGTTTTTTGGGCTTTCTAGAGACCTTTGCCCAAGGCTCAACCATTCGCTTTGCCGGAGTTTTTGGCAGAGGAGACGAATTAGCCACTTCGCTATAGGATGGCTTTAGAGCAGTCTCTTGGACAGCAAGCTGCTGCAGTCGAGTCTTTTTTGGCGGAGGTTTCCGCGAGTCACTGCTGCGTTCGCTTGCTCTTTTTGGAGTAGCCTTGGAGCCATGCGCAAAAATTGGGTCCGCCTGAGAGTCCTTATGGACTTGTGAAGCACTCGCGTTGAACTTTACAAGCTGGGGATAAACAAAAGCGTAAGATAGCCAAAAAGAAACCAAGTCTTAAGACTAATTTTTTTTTTCTCCCGTTTATATGGAATGTCCATAAAAGTTGTGAATTCAGCTTCACCAGCTGAACTTATTAAAAAATGTTTACATGATTTTATTAAACTGCAAGAAATCGAACCTATTTTTACCGGTCACATTAATATTGTTGAATTAGTAAAATTTTGTCACAGACATTTTTACTGTTTGTGCTGACTTTCGGAATAATACTTTTTAAAAGAAATGAAAAATTCTGAATTTGGACCATTTTTTAACAAACTATAGGTAAAAATCAAAACACTTAGTACTCAAAATTGATTTGTAAAAAAAAGAATTAAATGAACTCTTCTCATCTATCTTATGGTCATTTAAAAACAGGCATATTCACAAATAGTCTTAAAAGAAAACGGATTTGCTTAAAAATTTTCATATCCTTTCTTTCAGTTATTACTGGTATCTACTTAAAGATTTTTTTATCAAAACCTCCCCCTAAGGTAAATCCTGGCTACGGGCCTGCAAGCATATCTTTGAATCGTTTGCGAAAGGCAGAAACACTTGCTGCTCAAAATGTGCCAATGAAACTTAGTCGCATAGACCCGAATTTCCTACTAACAATATTGGCACTAATATTATTATCACTCGCACTATGTTCACCAATAATCCAGCAAAAGTTTCCAGATAAGCCAATAATATGCTTCGAAGGAATTGGCTCTGTAAATCGCATAGTTGGAGAATGGAAAATCATTACCTACCATGATCTGGTACCCATACAAAGAGAGATTGAAATTCTTCGAAACAGCACAGCAATTCTAGAACACTTATGTTCAATACTTCAGCTACAAACAATGTGTCTAGAAGTTGTAAAACAGTTCGACATAAATCTTGAGGTAGAAACTGACGAGAAGATTATGATGCAACGGCGAAAACCTAGAGGTATAATCAACATCGTTGAAAATCTGGCCAAGAAACTTTTCGGAGTTTAAGACTCAGAGTATGCTGAAACCATTTTTAATGAAACTGTCATTAATGGCCTCGAACGTGTTAAAAATGGAAGCTGCAATTTTGGATGTATTAGACGATACTCGACATGGTAGAATCAGTTCCCTTTTAATCACACCACAGCAACTTCAAAAACAAATAGTGAAGATAGAAGGGCATTTGCCGCTGTACCTTAGGCTTCCATTTGATCAATATGATGTAATTGACTTATATGAACTATTGAACACAGCGGCATCACACAGAATCATATTATATTTATAATAAAATTACCATTGACTGATAATGAACAATTTGACCTCTTCAATCTTATACCGATTCCTATTATAACCAATAACACAATGCTTGAAATACGACCGGAAACAACCATGCTAGCTGTCCCATCTCATAGAGATCAATATTTTGCACTAACGGATGCCGTATCAAAGACTTGTGTATCTATCAAACAAACTATGAATCATTTACTGTGTTCAGATAAGCAAGTAAAATATCAAGGAGCACACGCGTATTCCTGCGAAATTAACATACTCAAAAATAAAACCGAGTCAAATTGCATAATGGAAGAAATCAAAAACGTTATTATTTGGAAACCATTGCAACATACAAATCAATGGGTTGTTGGATCAAAGGGTACGACACAAATTACTGCAGTTTGTAATGGCGTGGCGGAATTGTTAGAAATACATGGTTCGAATTTGCTTACTCTACATGACGATGCATACTTAAACACCACACTGTAACCATCCAAACTCATCAATCATTTGCAGACAATCTTTATGTATCACACGCTACGCTTAACGGATTATTGACTAGCAACATTTCCAAGGTCCGAATAATTTACAACGACTCGCCTTTGGATCTGAGCAGCGAATTATAACAATTGAAGCAACTTCACGAAGTCATCAAGACGAATAAACTCATTCATCATTCCTTTAGTAGTTACTCCTGACTATTGTTAATTGCCGGCATTATCCTATGTTGTGTATGGAAAATCAGACAGATGAAGCACACAGAAGCAGTCCGGCCTAAACCCACACCCATCCCAACAACAAGATTCAAAATTGATCCTCAAGTAATGACGTAATCATCAACAATGCTCTATGTTAACATTAGTAATTCAGTTTGATCTAACGATTTTCTGTTCAAATAAAGTTTAATTAAGGCGGTCTTCTCATTCAAAACCCGTTTTTTTGACCCTTTTTAAAAAAATTCTTATTTGAAAACGCAAAGAATAATTGAAAACTTTTTTATTTATTGTATTACAAAAGGTTCAAAGTAAATAAAAAAATTTGTTTTGCCTCGATACGTGGGCTGTTCAAAAAGTAATGAGACTTCAAAGTTGGTAGTGAAAAAAAAAGGTGTCGTCACGGCGGCCACGATTCCGGGTCTCCGGAGGGTCTGAAATGAAAGAAAAAAACGGGGTTATAATCAGTATAGATGTAATTCTCGGGTGAACCTCAAGCTTAATTTTGTGATTTTTTTTGACAAAATGGCGGCCATTCAAAAAAAAAATTTCAATTTCGGGTTTTTTTTTTGTAGTTTAGTGTAAAAAAAAAATAATAAAATATTTTTTAAAATTATGGTCGAGGTTCACCCGAGAATGGTGACAATTCTGCGTCGATTCCTCTTTGTTTCATGAAAATCGGTTCAGTTGAACTGGAGATATCATGGCCGCCAGTTCGAAAAACGTGGGTTCGAGATAAACGCGTTTAAAGTTTGAAGTAATTTTTTTATAGCTCATTTTGACGAAGACCTTGCTTCACAAAAAAGGCTGTATCTTCTAAAGTATTTCGAATTTCTAAAAATCCTTTTAGGGGCATATTCACAACTACCCAAGCTATAAATAAATGCAAAAAAAAAAGTCAAAAAAAAAGTTGCTCAATGAGAAGACCGCCTTAAAAGGAATTACACGTACAAAAAATAGAAATTGCACTTATTCGTTAACTTACACTTATTGATATATTATAAAGGAAAATTTTGATAAATTTAAATTAGCCTAAAATAAAATTAGCAGCGGAAAATGCAGCATATCGTGATAATTCAGGTTTATTTAAAGTTTTGAATTAAAGTTTTTCGGCGACCACAAATCAAATTTTTTTTCTTACATTTTTTGAATGTGTAACATCTTAAAAATATTCTCAGATGATTTTGATTCGATTAAATAAAAATTGTTGTAGTTATAAGCACAATCGTTTAAAGAGAAGGCAATGTACTCGCCTCAATGTACTCATTCACTCAAATGTATTTTTTTAAGCTAAGGCACATTTGGTGCCACCGAAATTAAAAAAAAAAAAAATGTACAAAAAATGCACCAGGCACAATTGGAAAAAATTCATGTATACCTAAATAAACTCTTCATAAACTTTAAACTCGTTTTTCTCGAAAAGGCTGTTTGAAACCGGTAGACAGCATTGCTCGAAAACTATGCCAAGGATCGCTACCAAATTTATTTAACTTGTTAAGCAAATATGATCGGTTCTTTTGATCGTTCGATTTTTATTTTAGAGAAATACTTTTTATTTTATAACCCAAAAAACAATGACTTTTTTAGTCAAAAATCAGTTCTTTAGCTGTCATTTTGGTAAAAATCACAATTTTTTCAAAATCTTCGATCAAAAACTCAAAAAGCCTTAGCAGGATCTTAATCATTCTTTGTTTTTTTTTTAGATGAACAAGCTGTGAAAAATCGTGTCCACCGCATATTTAAGGTATCTTACTAAACTACAAATTCTTGCTATATGGTTGAATATTTCTTATCCAAAAATTCAAAAACTTTTCTTCAAAATATATATAATTATAATGTAAAATCAAAATGTATCTAAAAAAAAAAACCGTAGATTAAATATAAAACTTTTAATACAGGGTTTTTTCCGCTTAAAAAACTTTAGTAGGCCCTTAAACAATTCAATGGCGGGTAGGATGTTCAGATTGACAATCCGACAAACATGCACATTTGCATTGTTTTGATTTTATGGTTCATAAACTCAATGCAATGCAAATGACTACCCTGTAGGAAAATCAACTAATTTAAAAGTAGTTGATAAAGTAGTTTTTTGTCAACCACAACTAGTTGAAATTCTGACTTTTCTCCATAGAACGAACTAACTTATTTTGTATGGTGATGTCCGCTAAAAAAGTCAATTGACTTTCGTCTGCATATATTTTCAACTACTTGTTAAATTAGTTACATTTAAATTATTTTTTTAATTGCTTTTAAATAACCAATTGAAAACTATTACTGATGGCCTAAAGTTAATAATATTTGATTAAATAACATGGTTAAATATATATAAACTTGTAATCTAATAAAAATTTGCAATTAAAACATGTCAACATCAGAGTAGTTGCCGCCTTAATATAATTAAAAGTAGTTCATATACTGGTTTATTTTAAATTAGTTTTTTAATTAGTTGTTTTTAAAAACAAGTTAGTTTGTTCCTATAGGGTATGTCATAATTGCGATATATTTTAACTAAAGCAGTATCAGCATTGCTTGTCCTGTGTAACAACAAGCTAAAGCAGGTGATAGGAACGGCAAGTTCTGTCGATTAACTATTGATCGACAAAATTGCATCGGTCAGCAATTGCATGTTCCACTGCTGTAAACTAGTTTAGTCAGTCAGCAACCCAACGCTATTCACTCTTGCTGCATTGATCTACTTGTTTGCTTCCTATGTATTGAAAATTTATGTATTTATTAATTGTTTGTTGTTTTATTAATAAATAATCGATTAAGCATTTTTGTACTAAGTTAAGACTTTAGTTAAGGTAAAAGCGGCAATTAATAATAAAAAAAGTCGAGCTGACCATAAGATCTAAACCACTTTAATTTTTTGTGCGTTCACCCTCATACGGTACCTGGTATCACGCGCCAGTTGCCATCTTCAACAAAGCTTAGGTGCATCACTTACAGCTTAACCCCAAGCACCCACTTTTAAGAAATCATTAAGGGGTTACATGACATTGGCAGTTTTTTGAAATCTTAATAATTTTGTATTTTAGTAAATATTCTTAAGATTCTAAGAAAAAATTTCATGGAATTTCATGGAAATTTCATGGAAAAATTTTTACGGGTTCAAAAGTTACAGCCGGATTAGTGAGAGCGCATTTTTAATTTTTGCGCTACCTACGTACGGTAGCTGGTATATACTTGTGTTACTTGCTACCTGTCTTTTGGTGGTTGTTATTTCGTACCTACTTGAAGGGTGAAGGGTGAAGCCCGAAACGATTGCAAAAAACTATAAGAAACAGCACAACACAAGATAACGAAGGCATACAGTACGAAGCAGGCATGGCAGATTGAAGGTAACCTTTTGTTTCTTTGTTCACAAACTTTGAACGCGTTTATCTCGAAACCATGTTTTTCGTAATGGTTGCGGCACACTAGCGGGTTCATTTTATGACGAAATTTTTTTTTTGTATTTTTTTAAACTTGATTCGCTATCGTAAGACACGAGCTTTTTTTTAAAATGTTTTTTCTTTTTTTTATGAATTTTTAAAGTCAATATTTTTTTCGAAAAAACACACTTTCAAATTTGGAACATCAACAAAAATTGAAAAAAAAAAATTAAAAGAAAAAGCTCGTGTGATACGATAACCAATTTTGTTAAGATTTAAAAAAGTCATTTTTTTCCAGATTGGACAATTTTTGCAACTCCCAGCGCTGCAACCACGAGACCCCATTTTTTTCTCTGCCGCCAGGTTGGAGCTCTATAAAACCATGTTGGACTGAAAAATATATTTTTTTGAATTTTTTTTTTTTGTAATTTGTTCAATTCTCTACAATAATAAAATTTTGGAAAAATGTTTGTTTTTGACTGAGTTATAAATTTTTAAAAAAAGGTCTGTTTTCTCTGCCGCGAATGTCATGTCATCCCTTAAGACTCCAAAACTTCTGGGTCGATTCCGCTGAAATTTTGGCAGTAGATTGTTTTCGAGCACGTTTGCGGGGAAAAAATGCTTGCCACGTCCCCTGTCACCGCCCACAAAAAAAAAATATAGTTGTCGGAGCGTCCGCAGCTTCGCCACTGGATCGTGCTAGTACTTGATAAATTATTTGATCGTTTTCCTCTCCAATCATCCATTTTTCCTAGATAACATAAAACTTTGAAAACAATAGTCAGTTACAAAACAGTTTTTAAATGTTTTAAAAGACACAATAACTTCAAATGCTTACTTTTAACATCTATACTATCTATGAATACTATTCTATAAAAGCGTTGTGACACTAAACTGATGATCCACAATCATGAGAGAACTACTGAACCGATTGACACAATATAGGTACCAACCTATATCTCAGCGAAATTGTGATATGGTCTGCTAGATTTGCCACGCCTACTTTAACCGCCCAAAAATCAATAAAAATTATATATTTCAGATGGTTTCGGTCGTATTAGACTAAAATTTGGTTATTTAGCTCGTACACTTATTGTCGGTAACTGTACTTAAAATAGGCGTATATACGCTTACTTTTAAGAAATTATAATTCCTCAATTTCACACGTTTTCATAGTGAAACTTGTTGCAATGGGTCCAAGTGGCGGTCAAAATGTATATAAATCGCTGATTGACTGTCATCCTAATCGGTTTCTTTTAAATGCCTCCGCTTAGGCTTCGCTGTGCTACTTGCGTGAAATCCATCTCTCAAGATTGTTCCATTTCATACCTCGCGTGTAAAAGTGATTTCTATAAAACTTGCGTCAACTTGGATGACAAGTATTTTGAACTTCTAGTGCAACATGAGAACATTTTCTTTAATTGCAACAAATGTTTGAACTCAGAGACAAATCTAATCTCCATTGTAACTGATCTCGTTACTCAGGTCAGAGACCTCAAAAAAAAAGTTGCGCATCTTATTCTCAACCACAACAAACCTGCCGATTGTGTTGTTGCTGCTTCTAAAATCGGTGCAAAACGTCGCTCTCCTGCGCTCTTACATACTAATACGATCTTGAATTCATGTGTCATCATCATCATCATGTGTTCCTCTGCTAGCAGTCGGTAAATCAGCCACTCAACTTCAATCTGCTTGTGCTCATGATTGCTCAGTTACATGCTCTCATTACACTTCTGCATCGCACGCTCATTCTAAGATCATGCTGCTGCTGATTCAATTCCTGATCTTCCTAAAAAAATTGGTTCTGTTTGTTTTTTTTAAATTGCTCTGCTGCTGCTGCTCTTTTGCCGTCTCTCAATAATTCTGCTGTGCCTGTTTCTCAAACTTCGTCTGCACACACTTTGTCAGCTGATGCCGTTCTTCCCAACAAACTGGTTCTGCTAATTGCTCTGCTGCTGCTGCTGCTCTTTTGCCGTCTCTCAACAATTCTGCTGTTCCTGCTTCTCAAATTTGGTCTGCACCAAAGATGCCCAGTAGTGGCTGATATCAGCAAATTAAACTCACACGTATACTTACGCTCTTTTGCTTGATCGTCAATCAACCAATAGGGAATCAGCATGTTGAGTAGGAGAGAAATGAATAGCAAATTGTTTTCTTCCAGTGTTATTTCGTCACTCCCACCAATACTACTACCTTGGGCATCTAGGGTCCGCACACACTTTGTCAGCTGATGTCGCTGGTGCAGGCGCTGCTATGCTAAGAAATTGTACTCATCTTAAAACTCCGCATTTGTCGCTTAGTTTAATTTGCCTGTTGACTCTTATACACATGAGCCAAATACTCCAAGTTATCCTGAGACAGTCTCGGGTTTGCATTCTAATTTTGCATCTTGGACTGCTTTCTCTGCTCCCCAGAATCTTCGCTCAGCTAATAATTGGACTAGAAAACCCAACAACAGGCCTATTGTTGTTTTTGAATCGAACATTAATCATAGCCTCGAAGTTGCGTTGCGGCTGAAATGGCTGCATTTATCATCATTCATGCCTTCTGTTAAAGATGAAAACATTTTAGATTATGTTTTTTATCTCATTAAAACATCTCATTAAAAAAGATACTCCTTTAGATTGCATCACAACTGTTACTTTTAAGATAGGTGTGCCTGATTCTCATTATAATAATTTCTCATAATAATCCTTCTATTTGGCCGGTTGGAGTCAAGGTTAAACCTTTCCGTTTTTTTCAAAATCGAGTAGATCCATCTCGAATCATTTAAGTTATGCCTTATCAAGTTTACTTTTTCCTAATATCTCTAAGCCTTGAAATTCATTAAAAATTTACTATCAAAATTGTTCAGGCCTACCTGCAAAAGCTAGCATTATACGTTCTATGAGTTCTCTAATTTCTATGATGAAAAATTTGTCGACCCAAATATTTATATATAATATGTCTCGAAAGGACAGGGATATAATTAAAACTGGATGCTCTCGTGGTTGAGGAGTTTTAATCGCTGTTCAACGTTCCATAAATGCTTCTATTTATACCTTCCAAAATCATTATACACTTTTGGATCAATTGTGTGTCCCAATTCGCACTTAAACTGAGTTGTTATTTTTCTGTGTATCCTACATTCCTCCGAATAACATTTTTGATATTTATAATGCTCACGTTGACAATGTTATTTCATTAGTACAAAATTGATGAAAATTGATTGAGTGACTTTAATTTATGCAATGTTTCTTTGAAATATCTTTACGATAAGAATACTGAAATTCCACAAATGTCAGTAGTCAAACTGAAATCTATATGATTGATAATTTTCTTAATTTGGATCTTCAACAAATTAACTCCCTTAAAAAGAAAGTTGGAAGATTTCTAATTTATTATTTTTATCTAATAATATCAAATTTAATATCCATGAGTGTGGATTCCCTTTCTCTCCTCCAAATACCCATCATCTCTCTTTAGTTCTTTAACTGGAATTCTACGAATTTAATTCAATCAAAGCTGATGCTCTTTAGTTTCTTTTAACTATAACTTCTGCGATCTTGTTTATCTGAATAATCAAGTTTCTCATATTGATTGGGACTCCCTTTTTCTGAATCGTGAGGTTAAAGAATGTTTCGATGTCTTCATATCCAAATTATATGATATTTGTTTGAAAAATATTCCGCAATACTCCAAAAAACTATATAAGATTCCATGGTACACTAATGGTTTGAACAAGTTAAAGAACTTGTGAAACAAGTTTTTTAAGAAATATAAAATATCCAATTTGGAATCACATAGGTCCGAATATTTGCTTTATTCAAAAGTGATTAGCTTTCTCGAAAAATACCTTCATAAAAAGTATATTTTTAAATTCGAAAACAACATCAAATTGAACCCAAAATGCATTCTGGTGGTTAATTAAATCAAAAAATCAACCTCATCTATTCCGTCTTCCGCGTTTTTTAATAATTTGCATGCAAGCACCACACAGGATACTGTGAATCTTTTTTCAGACTTTTTTAAGTCTAATTTTACTATTGATGAGGATTCCGAACAGGATTCATTCATCACTGCATCCTCTTCCCTCGATTTCGGAGCGCTCACTCTTACAATCAAAGATATATCTGATGCTATAGTTAAGCTCAAACCTAGATATCAACTAGATATCGATGGCATTTCCCTTTTTTTGCTAAAAAATTGCATCTTCTGTCTGGCTTACCCATAACCTAAAATTTTTAATGAATCTCTTTCGACAAGCACTTTCATCAAAGCGTTGAAAGCCACGCACCTCAACCAGTATGCCACGGAATTGTTTGAAATATAATCTAAAAATCGAGTTTTTTGAAAAAATATTTACAGGTCAACAAAAACAAACGGTCAAAAATAATAGTAATACAAAATTTCTTCCAATCTGCACCAATCAATTTTAAATTTTTGCAGTCGGACCGGAGGTAATGCGGATTTTCATAAATTTTTTAACTTTTTTTATATTATTTTCACTAAAATTCACATTAAAATTTTTTTTTGGTTTTGCCGTGTTACTTTTAGTCAAATAAATTATTTATTGAATTATATAGTGAAAAGAGAAGAATTAAATTGAATGAAATTACAAAAAAATTTTATAATTTTTTACAGCTTACATTTCATAATTCATTGACAAAAAGTAGTGTGAAAAAAAATTAATTGAATTTTAGTGAAAATAATACGGAAAAAACTGAAACAATCCATAAAAATCCGCATATGTTTGGTCTAACTGTAATAGTTTAAGATTTTTTGATGCAGAAGAACTTTTTCATTACTATTATTCTAGACCGTTTGTTTTTTTTTTACCACCATACCAGCCCATATTTTTAGTCGAAATATTCTGGGGATCATCATAACATAAGCCAGATTATTATTTTGGATTATTTTGAAGAACCTGACCGAACAACTTTTTTTTTCTATGAAGCGTGAGGCGACTTAATGTATATACGTATGTGGGTATATGTGTATATCACGTTAAGACTCCGAAACAGCTAAGCCAATTTTTAAACCAAAGTCTTGAGAGTGTTCCTGTGAAGTTTAGTGCCGATCGTAAAAGGCACCTTAGATACAGCCTCGGAATACAGTATACCATCTGCCTAGCCTCGAAATACAGTATTCGACCACAATTTACACATGCCGTTCCACTGTTGACATTTTATTGGCGTTGGACGATAGCGGTACTTTTTCAGCACCCCAAATTTTCGGTATAGCTTTCACTTATCAATTTTTACTTATCAAATTCACTTATCAATGAAACTCGGTACTAAATTAATATAAAAGCGTGGCCTCACTATAGCTACGCCCTCTTTTACGGCAAAAGCGCTGAGCGCAGCGAAGCGCGCCTGGTATAAGCTAGTTTTTATATATATAGTAACCTCCACTTGGTCCCATTGCACCCACATACCAAATTTCAGTATTAAAACTTGTTAAGTTAAGAAATTGCAATGATTTCTGAAAAGTCAGCGTTGATAAAGTGCGACACGCCCATTTTTATAAAGGTTCTGGCAGGTTCTGGCAGTAAACGTATGAACTAATCTACTGTAACGAACCCTCCAGTTCGTTTGTAATTGCTGGGGTAGGCTCAGCGACTAAACCAAGGGTTCAGTACAAAAAATGTATAACTCGGTAGTTTTAGTTTTAAATTGACAAGTATTCTTTATTGGGCATTTCTTTTATCTATTTAATACTATTACTTTAATAGGATTATATTTTAAATGTAATTATTCAATCTAGTAATATTATATTTTATATAAAATAAATTAAATCATTATTCAAAATATTTATAATTTCTGTGATTGTTATTGTTTAGTAATATTGTATAATATAAAATTAATTAATTATATTATGATTTAGACTTCGTGTATTTACTTATATGAAGTGAAACAACCTGAGCTAGAAGGGTGTAAACGCCTTCACTACGAAATAACCTGTGCTTAAAGGGTGTAAACGCCTTTACTATGAAAACCTGAGCTTAAAGGCTGTGAACGCCTTTACTATGAAAACCTGAGCTTAAAGGGTAAACGCCTTCACTATGAAAACCTGAGCTTAAAGGGTGTGAACGCCTTTACTATGAATACCCTGTGCTTAAAGGGTGTGAACGCCTTTTCTATGAAAACCTGAGCTTAAAAGGTGTAAACGCCTTTACTATGAAAACCTTGTGGTTAAAGGGTGTAAACGTCTTTACTATGAAAACCTTGTGCTTAAATGGTGTAAACGCCTTTACTATGAAAACCTGAGCTAAGTCTTGCACATGTGCACGCGCCTGTGCTCTGGTCAATACTGAGTTTCCTATGCTAGCGCGCCGCTTTTTATTTGCTTGCGCTGTTTTTCTGTTTCATTGTTCGGTTGTTTTGTTTACATGCATGTGTATGCATGTATGCGTGTATGTGTATATTTATTGGTATGTAAATGTTATTTTTACAACAGTTGACCATAAAACACAAAGTTAATAATATTTACAACACAATTTATATTATATATTATATTTTAATTTATATTTTAATAATATTTAATATACATTATTAACATGTTATTTGTGGGACAGAAATTGGTACTTAATTTCTTGTCCTCACAGTACCAAATTTTAGTGTTCTACTGTATAAAAGTCTGATATAAATCCTCTTTACAGATTTGTGGGCGGTAAAAGTGGGCGTGGATACATTTAAATATAAAGTGACCGCCACTTGGACCATAGAACCTAAACACCAAGTCTGGCTATCAAAACGTTCACATGTCAGGAATTAACATTATTTCTAACCGATAGCCCTGGCAGCTTCTGCTTACTTAGTTAGAATTTTAAAATTGTAATTAGCTATAATGCATAAATAAATAACATAAAATTATTTCTGAAGAGTGGGCAATATATAGAGCTACAATGCCAATTTTTTGCAAAGCTGTCGAGAGTGGCCGTATGAACTTAATTACCAAATTTTAGTATTTAGAGATGAAAATTGTCTGTCTTTTAGAAGTTCTATTGATTTGTGGATGGCAAAAGTGGGCGTGGCAAACTTTATGTATATAGTACAGTCTCGCTAATCCTGAAACATATAGTTTCGGCGTGTGTCCGTATTACTGGAAGTGTCCGGAATTCACAAGGCTGAATAATTATTGAAGGAATTATATGTTAAATGTTTATTTCAGTTATATTCGTTCAATCGCTTTTATTAAAAGAGTTTTGTAAAGAAATTTTAAGAACATAAGTAATAAAAAATAATAAATTAACATTGTTTCACAAAAATATTTTACATCAATGTGCATACACATGTAATTATGAAATAATATAAAATACAAAGCGCCGTTACCATACGCACTACAATAATACACTGATTCAGATTACAAAAAAGAGTCAAAGAGTAAACCAAACATGCTTGAATTTTTTTTCTGCCCGAACTAAAGCCGTACAGTATTAAAAATCTCCGAAGTGTAGAGATGTCCGTATTACTGGGAAGTCCGGTATTGCGAGTGTCCGGATAAGCGAAACAATACTGTATATATATTGACCGCCCCTTAGAGCACCTGCATATCAAGTGTTTCTATCAAAACGTGTACAACTCAGGAATAAGCATGATTTCGAAAAAATGGGCGTATAAATGCTAAGGTCACGCCCATTTTTTGGTCTCAGGAATAAGCATGATTTCGACAAAGTGGACGTAGATATGGTGCGACCATTCCCATTGTTTGTACATTGACCGACTGTAATCATATGAACTAAATTACCAAATCTTAGTCTTCTACGCCAGAAGCCGTCTGATATAAAGCATTTTTACTAATTTGTGGGCGGTAAAAGTGAGCGTGACAACATTTATATATACAACGTGACTGCCACTTTGATCCATAGCACCTGCATACCAAGATTCACTATCAAAACTTGAACAACTCAGGAATTAAAATTATTTCTGAGAAGTGGGCGTAGACATAGTATGGCCGCGCCCATTTTTGTACAGTCACTGACAGTAACCATCTGAATAAAATTACCAAATATTAGTTATATACGATTAAAACAATCTGATATATAGCATTTTTTGGTTTGTGTGCGATAGAGCCAATTGGGGTTGTATGGGAGGTACCACGCCCCCTTGTCCAATCAACACCAAGCTTCACAGGAATACTCTCAAAATGTTGTTTCAGTCTCCCTAAAAATTTCAAAGATACAAAGATTGGTTTGGCGGTTTTGGAGTCTATATGTGATACACACACATACCTACATATATACATCCATTTTTATATATATAGAAGATATATATAGATTAAATAAAATGAAGTCAATGAAATTTCGGTTCTTGATGTTGTTTTCGATTCAAAATTTACTTTTACATCACACATCAGTTACAGAATTTCAAAATCGTATGCTTTCTTGGCTTTGTACGGCTCTGACTTTTCCGACCCGTACACTCTCTTTTACACCTTACACTTCCTTTATTCGCTCAAAACTCGAGTATGCGGTTGTGATTTGGAGACTGTTCTATCATATCCACATAAATCGGCTCGAACACATTCAAAAAAGCTTTCTAAGATTCGCTCTTCGTTCTGTTCAATATATTGAAATTAATCCATCATACAATGCAAGATGTTTGATTTTGAATCTTAAGGCCCTGAATGGTAGAAGATCCATCCTTTCCCTACTTTCTATCTATGATATTGTCTCCGGCACGACTGACTGCCCATCTCTTCTAGAAAGAATTAATTTCAATATTCCGTCCAGACATTTGCGGAACTTTGTCTTTTTCAATATTGGTTTCAATAGGACTAATTACGCTCTTAATGCTCCAATTAATAGGACATTGATTGAATTCAACCGTCTGCCAAACTTTTCTCTCTTTCAAAAAACATATTAAGAAATTTATTAAACTCGGTATATTTATAAGCTAAATTATGTTTATATATAAGTATACACAGGGTGTCCCTCAATTGAGTGCAACTATTTACGGAGGTGAAAGGTTATGTTGAGCTGAGCAAAAAATCGTATGGGATGGGGGGATCTATTTTCACATTCTTAGGAGCTACAGGGTAAATTAATATTTCTCGACTTTGATTCACGTTATTGTTTCTAGCAGAAAAACTATCTTACAGAAAACTTATTTTGATAGCTCATTGCAAAGGCAATAAAATTACCTTTCCAACGATATATCAAAAAGCCCACTTACTTAACCGTTATCGAGCTGTGCTCGTGTGAAGATGAAATCAGTCGGTTGAAACTACCAAATTCCAACTTTAAGTTAATTTCTCAGAATTTTTAGTAATTTTTTTTTTTTATAAATAAATCTTTATTTGCAATCTATCTTGCGACAATAAGCAAATGCGTTCACAATGAAATAATTAACAGAGATTGTTGAGCCCCAGTGGGAACAGCAATATAAAGAAAAACTTTTAAGTTATTGAGCAATTATAAAATATATAAGTAAATTTCAAAATAACTAAAATATATAGATAACAAACCAAATTTATAACAAATCAAAATAGTTACTGCTGCAACTTATTTTCAAACGTGTCATCCAACAGAGAGATTGCCAGTGGATTGGTATGGTAGGTTAGTCGTTGAAGATATTTTTCGCTGTATGATTTAATTTCTTCTTTAATAGTGGAAATACGAGTACAAAGGTGCTTATGAATATCGTCGTTTGATATGAACCAAGGAGCTCCAGCAATCAGCTGCAAAGTTTTCGATTGGTAACGCTGTAAGATTTCAATGTTAGAGTTACTTGCAGTACCCCAAAGTTGAATGGCATAAGTCCAAACTAGTTTTAAAATCGTTTTATATAGTAACACCTTGTTTTCTAAACTTAGTTCAGATTTTGGACCAATCAGGCAGTAAATTCTTCTAGTCTTTAAGTTAAGATGCTCTCGTTTCGCCTTGATATGCTGTTTCCAAGTTAGTCTTATATCTATATTTATTTATTTATTTTTTATTTATTTATTAGATTGTAATCATTATGCTACAAGATTATTAATAACCTTAACATTGAAAACATAAGTCACGGAGACATTAAAATTAAATACAATTGGTGATAAAAAAGAAAAATATTAAAAAAAACTTAAATAAATTGATTAACTTAAAATTAGTATTGAATTGGAAACAACATTTAATAAAAAGAGCAATTGAGCATTTAGATAGCTATTTGATAAAATTTTATTAAAGCATTCTTAAAGATATTTGCATTGCTAATTTTCCGGAGGTTTACTGGCAATGAGTTCCAGAGACGAATGGCATGCACAAAAAATTGACGCACAGACGCAAGAGTAAAGTGCCTAATGGGCTTAATCAAGTTATTACGACTAGACCGCAAAAATTCCACTTTGTTAAATAAAAATTCGAGTTCTTTAGTATAAATAATCTTATGTAGCATAATTAAGGTTCTGTATTGCAACAAATTGTCTAACGAAAGCAGAAAAATTTTTTTTGCAAATTGTGAAACACGAGCGTAGCGTTTGAGACCGTAAATATATCTTGCAATGTTGTTGAAGACTTTGTTCACTTTATTCTTGCTGATTGAGTCACAGTTACCAAAAATCGCACAGCCGTACAAAGAGTTGGGATGAGGTACGTTTTCGCAATAAACATTCTTATTTGAAGTGATGTAAAGTACTGCGAAGGCCATAGACCACGAAGCCTTCCATATACCCTACCTATAGCTATATTAATATGTGAGTTCCATGTTAGAGTTTGGTTAAAAAATATGCCTAGTTTTTTAGCATTTGACACATATTCGACGTTGATGTTATTTAATATTTATTTTGGAAAGCAGGCAGTATTCAAAACATATTTAGAAATCACTAAGCAATGCGACTTTTTAGGATTCAGCGCCAAACCATTTCTGTGAGCCCAAGCATTAACTTTTTCTAGGTTAACATTCATATTACTAATAGTTCTGTTTAAGTCATTAGTTGTGCAGGAAGAGTACAGTTGCACGTCATCCGCGTACATATGTACCTTACAGTTACTTAATACAGCAGGTAAGTCATTGATGTAAATAGAGAACAGCAAAGGCCCCAGAATAGATACCTGCGGGACACCTCTGGTAAGACCAACATATGAAGACAGCTGGACACCACAGCATACCGCTTGCAATCTTCCAACTAAATAAGACGCAATAAGTTTCACCGCGCTAGTCTCAAAACTATAGATGTTCCTGAGTTTCGTGCAAAGTATATCGTGATTTACTGCATCGAAGGTCTTAGAGTGATCAAGCAAAGTAAGAAAGGTTACTTTCTTGTCATCCAGCTTAGAACGAATCTCCTCGGCTACGTCTATTAATGCAGTCACACATCCCCGCTTTGCTCTAAAACCTGATTGCTTTTTAGATATCAAACAGTATTTTGCAAGATATGCATTTATTTCTTTAAAAATTAATTGTTCAAGGACTTTGGCTAAAAGCGGCAGGATGGCTATAGGCCTGTAATCATTATCTGCTTTTGGAATTGGCAGGATTTTAGCATTCTACCAATTTTGAGGAAATACACTTGTGGTTAAAACATTATTAAATACAAAAGTTATATATTTCAACAGTTTGGGAAGAAGGGCTTTCATGAAGACCGGATGAATATTATCAACACCTATGGCATTTGATTTTATTGACATGACGCTTTGAATAACCTCAGCCTCCCTAATGCTTCTGAATTTAAAAGATATATTACTTCTCACAAGACTGACAGAATTTATGTAAGAGTTTACCGTGACTGGTGGCACTGAGATATTAGAGAATTTTTCGTTTAGCTCATCAACATTACCTACAAAGGTGGGATTTTGGGTTATTTTCTTACCAATACCTATATTACGGATTTCTTTCCAGACTTTACTACCGTCCGTCATAGAGGAAAACATGTTTGCATTAAATTGGCATTTAGCCTTTTTTACAGCTTCACTGGATTTAGTTTTAAGCAAATAGTAAATATTGTAGAGTTCAGGTGTTTTATAGCGTTTCCATCTGTTATATGCCCTGTTTCGATCTGTAATTATATTTTGAATATGCACATTGAACAATGGTCTTTCAGGATTTGTTACAGTTTTGGTTTTAGTAGGTACAAATTTTTCAAAGAGGTAATTAATGTTATTTTGTAAAAACTCAACTTGGTTATCGACAGAAGTTATGTTGAATATGTGACTCCAATTAATAGCGTCAATATCTAAATTCAAACTAAGATAGTCGATGTGCTTAAAGTCCCGATAAGTATAACTTTGTGGGCTAATATTCAGGTGAAAGTCATAAATTATGAAGATCAAGTCATGTTTGGAGAATATTGGAGCTGAAGTCTGATTATAGAAAAGATTTTTTTTGTGTCATGAATTGTGAATTGTGTCAAAAATTAAATCAAGGAGGGTATTGCATGATTTTGTAAAGTGCGTCGGTGTGACTCCATGTACTCCAAGATACTTTACGACATTACTCTGTGGTATTTCTGAACTATCGATATACACGCTTGGACAGTCTCCTTTTCTCATAGAAAATGTAACATGTACAACAGACCGTATCACCTTGTATGTCAGAAAAGTAAAACTATATTTGACCCCGCCTCAATCGTTAGACATTTAAGACATTTTCAAAATAAATTTTCTTATTTTTTTAAATGGACCCTTTGGTGCTTTTTTGTTTTTTTGTTATATCTTCGGTGCTTCTTGTCCGATTCTTAAAATTTTTTATATGTGTGCTTGGTGATTTTTTGGAAATTTTTCTGATATTTTTTTTCTAGAATCTTTTTTTTTTGCGAATATTCATCCACCATATCTCAGTTCCTACTATATAATGAAATTCTTTAAATGTCAAATAATTAAAGCTCATAAAAAAATATTAAGACAATGGGAACAAATGATATCGATAAAATTTATTTTTGGAGCAGTTCCGACCCATTTTATCCCAAAAATAACAATTTGGAAATGTTCGTCGCCTCAATCTCGAATTTTTTGTGTAGAGCCCCGTTGTATTGTGTAGAGCCCCTGTTCGAGACTTTAAGAAACTGTCGCAATTTTTATTAATAAATATTAAAATTTTTCGTTGAGGCAAATAAAAACAACTTGTTGAGAAATTGGTGTCGGAATAAATCGCTACATGGATTTTTATGTAGGTATGAATTGAATTTAAAAAATATTTAGCTACTTCAATGTTTGCTTATGTTTTTCCTCAGCCTGTTCTAAATTTCGAGCCAATTGCAATTGGCGAAATGCCTATAAACATTGATGGTTTCATCATGATCACCTGGGAGGTTAATCCAGTTTACCGGCTTACAATACTTGATACTATGTTTGCCTCCACTCAAACATGCCATGAGATAGTTATAACATTGGAGACACACTGTATTAGGTGTGTAATTTTCACCGGTCAAGTCTTCTTCGTCAAAAAACAACTTATATGCTCTCTTGAATTCACTAGTTAAAAGATTCTTTTCCTTTTGAAATTTTGTATTACTTTTTTTTCTGATTTGATGACCACAAACGTAGCAAAATAAATCAATATTTTCAGACTGCATATTGAAATTGTCAGTTGCCAATGTTGTGTGCGAATTATGCTGTAGCACTTTCACTTTTTTTTCTTTCACTTTTTCACTTTCACCGCTGAGCTCTCGTTGAGCGTCGTGTCGCTTTCATATTGTGTGCTGCGTCCCTTGTTGCGTGTGTTGAGCTTACTGCATTGCCTGTGCAACTGCGGTCGGTGCGTGATTGCGTGATACCTAAGCGCTACCTAAACGGTGTTAACCCTTGGACAAACACATGGTTCTGGCCAGGCATATTTCATTTTTGAGCGTTAATTAAACATACAAGACATTAAACATGACAAGAGCTACAATGTGAATTCAATGCAGATGTTTGCTTCAAGGTAGTTTTTTGATACAAGTTTTTTTGATTTTATATGTTCACAATTTCATCTTTATGATAAGAGCTACAATGTGTTTCCAGGTATTTTTTTTATATTTTGGGTTGTTTTTATGTGAATTCAATGCAGATTTGCTTCCAGGTAGTTGTTTGATAGTTTGGGCACGGGAACTCACCCCCCAGCTTGAGAATTTTTATTAGAATGCACTTACTATCAGTGAAAGTACAGTGCACTCACACACTCGGCCTCCTGACTGACAATTATTTTCGTTCAAAGTTTTGAAATCAACATTTTTTTTTAACAAATCGCTTATTTTCTTACACTTCAATTGTTTTTAAGCGAAATTTTGGCTTCCAGAAAGTACTTTTGTTAGAAAAACCTCACTATCTCCGGTCTTAGAAGGATTAATGCGGAGTATTATGCCTTAAAAAAAGCTTGAAGTGTTGTCTTTTACTGAGTCTAAGAAGAAATAAGTTTACTAGGGCTATTTTTTGAGAAAACCAGATTTTTATTAAAAAAGTGAGGTTAAAAAAATCTTTTTTTTTTTTAATTTGCCCCAATGAGTTAATAAACATTAACATATTTATATACAGACTTATAGCGCTTCAAAAGTCTTCTCAATGATACTCATCTCAACCAGATCGGATAAGAAATGGGCGAGATATTAGCGATTATATACTCAAGCTATAAGGGCCTATATCTCAAGAAGTTGGATCGGCATCCTTAAAAAAACTTTGGGGTTTTAATCAGCGCTGTAAGACCTACCAGGCCAAAGAAAATTGGCGCATTTTTCATAAATTAAATTTGTTTTTGGGCCATTTTTCGCTCATTTTATAAATTTTTTTGCGATTTTGACCTTGAAGATGAAGTTTTTATTGTACATGTTTTTTATGACAAGAGCTACAACTTTGCCTCAGAAAAAAAAAAAAAACGAAATGGCCATTTCAACCCTTGAAAGAACTTTGACCGAGCTTCTTATGACCAACTATGTTGTGTGTGATGTGAAATGTTTGCACACAAATGATCGAGAACTGGACCTACATGTTTGCATGTTTTACGCCGACTCCGAACGGCTTATGTTCTCAAGAAGCTTTTCATGGCGGTTTTTACTCTCTGAGGTTTGCCATTGTCTGCAGAGAGGTGACGGCCGAACAGAAAAATTAATTCAATTGAAAAAATGTTCTGTGTCAGATGGAGGATTTGAACCTGGGTTCTCTGGCGTAAGAGTCACACACTTTACCCACTACGCCACGGCCGCCACCTTTGACTCAGAAAGTAAATCAAAATTCCGAACGGTTTGCAAGATATGAGCTTGAGAAAATGATCACTTTTTTCCAAAAATGACACTGAGGCCCCACTTCTTTGGGGGGCCCATAAAAAAAACCTGGAGGACTTTGGGCAAAACTGGGAAACAGGGGTCTTTTTTTTTGGTCTTTTATCACGTAGTGGTGTCTGTATATGGTTATTTTTTTTTCGTGTTGCACTGTGTAATCGTCAGTACTCATTACTATTTTTTTTTTTTTAGTTTTTGCAAACACAATTACACGTATGAACGCTTTCACGGCCTACTTAAGACTTATTTAGTAATTTATTCAATTTTTTTTTTGTGCTCGTGTGAGAAGATGAAATCAGTTGGTTGAAACTACCAAATTTCAACTTTGAGTACAAATTTCTCAGAATTTTGCGAAATAAATTAAATTTTTTTTTATGATCAATTTGGTAATTTATTCAATTTTTTTAATGACACCAAAAACATAAACATATCTTAAAAAATAAAAAAGGTGACTGTACTAAAAAAATTATACTTATTAAAAAATAATGATAAGTAATGACATTACAATTGGTTATACAGTAGGTAATATCATTGTTTTCTAATAAATATATTTTTTTTTAGTACAGTCAACTTTTTTTAATTTTTGAGGTATGTTTATGTTTTTGGTGTCATTGAAAGAGAATTGAATAATTTACAAAATTGATCAAAAAAATAATTTAATTTGCTTTGTATTATAGTCCGATCGTATTTATAGTCCGATTCGGCTCACATTAGAAATATATATTGGCACAGGTAGGCGAGCTATGTTTACAAAATTCAAAAAAGGTGGTGCGAGTGTTGAATTATGATCAAAAATATTTTTTATAGTCCGATTTTGGCTCATATTCGAAATATATATTAAGGGTAAGAGAACCACATTTGCAAAAAATTCTGCCGCTAGGTTTATTGAATTATTACCAAATGAATTATCCAATTTGTTTCATATCATAGATTTGGTGCAAACATTCCATATTTTTACATTTTTTCGGCGAAGAAGATCATTATTGTACGAAATATTCAGCCCAGTTCTGAAGGAAACTCCCCAGGCATTTAAAGAGGGAATTTTAATTTTTTTAACAATGCTCACAGAATTTTTGAAAAATCTGAATGCAAATATTTGCATTCAAAGTGAATTTTTAAGACTACAAGAAAAAAAATCTTTAAAAGAATTATCCCGTCTAAAAACTAAAAACTCCCTTTTTCAACTCCCGGGAGATTTCATTCAGATTGATTACATTCAGGCTGATTCATTTTGTTTTTTTTTTTTATTTACTTAAAACAGCCAGATTTGAACTTTTTTTGAGTTCAAATCGGGTTTTTGAGCAGAACAGGGTAGTAAGGATAAAATAATTACAAACTTTTTTCTTGAAATAAATGTATAATAATAAATGACCTTTTTTAAGTATTTTTGAAACAAGATTGGCAAAATATATTTTAAATGGAAATATCTTATAGTTTCTGAGGTGGAGCCATTCCGTATTCATGTTAAAATCTTAAAATGTTTTTCCATAAGAATCATAACTTGATGTCGTCATAACAAGTTATGACAATTTTAAAAAGAGACAATATTTTTTCTTAGAAAATACTTGCTACTTAAATTATAACATTGTGCGTCAAATTTTTCAGCATAAAATGATTTAAGTACCCAGCTAAAGAAGATATATGAAGGTACTTAAAATCACAAAGGTTTGGTGAAGATAGCTAAAAATTATTCAGGTCCAAGTGAATTTTTTCAAGTTTTTTTGAGATTTTATTATTTCTGTACTGATTGTTATTTGAATGAGGTTGAAAATTTGTTCATACTCCTATTACGGCTGTTCACATTCGTTTTTTTTTAAATATTCGAAGGTTCGAGGCAAACTTCGGAGTTTCAAAGTTTTTCCGGTTCGAATAGTAGCCTTCAAAGCTTCGCCTCAAAAAACTTCGAAGTTTCTTTGCACAAAGAAGCTTTGAATGATACTCAGTTTTAAATACATTTTTTGTTTCTGTAGATTTATTTAAATTTGACATATCAATTTAGACCACTTTCTTAATGATGGACAAATTATAATTATTGAAATAAAACACTGCTACTTGTTTCAGTCAATTTTAATGCGGCATTGAACGCGTCCCATAAACGTAAGTTCTCTGCAATGTACTTTACATTGACAAATGCACAAAATAAAAGCTCAAAGTTAATGCTGAGACTTCAAATATTTTTAGCACGTATCTAGCCTGTTTTTAGTTCGTGAACAAATTTCAATAATAAGGTGTTTTAGTAAAAAGGTTCAGGTTTTGTAAGCAGTCTCTTCTCCAACTTCTTCAGGTATGAGAGCAGCTTTCGGCGAAAAATAGTGGAAAATTTCGCAAACAAGCTTGAAAGTAAGTTTTTGGATTTATCCAAAGGTTATATTGAAAACTGTTAATTCTAATTTATAAAACTGATATAAAAAAAAATTTTGAAGTTAAAAGCGAGGCAATTGTGCTGTTGAGAAACGATATTTCTAGCACTTAAAAATACCCACTTAGAAGCCACGGAAGTTGCTGGGACGCTCAAATACTGATTTGCTAATCTTGTGTTAACTTTTTGTCTCTTGACGTCCACTACTCAACACGATTCATATTGACATCAATTTTTGGTCCTGCTAGGTAAAAGTGGAACTGTTGAAACGTCGGAGGAGCTAATTGATTTTGACTGTTAATAAAAAAAAAAAAAACCAATGCACTAATTGATGGTCTCTCCATGCAAATTTGTTGTTTCAAGTAAAGAAATCGAGATCTCGAAATCGAAAAAAAATATCTTTGTGTTGCGGAACCAAGAACGAAGCTATGCGGGAAAGCAAAACTTTTCGCGTGTCAATAGCAAACCACAAAGACAAATCCACAACTAACATTGCGATTTCGTGTCGATTTTCATAATCTCTTAAAAGGTGGTTTTCAATTATCGTTCTAATAATTAGCAGAACAACATTCGATTCGTCAGATAGCACCATCGATGCCACTTCGAGAGGTTTAAGGATTGGGATAACCTTCTAAAATGCACTCCAATCGCCTCCGTTAATCTCAAGCGTTTTGGCGTCCGGAGAACTTCAGCACTTCAAGTAAAATAGATCCACACCCAGGGTATCATATATGTTTTATTTTTTGCTTATCTTCTATAGATACAAAAATGTGTGTATGTGTGTGGGTATGTGTGTATATCACATATAGACTCCAAAACCGCCAAACCAATCTTTATGAAATTTTTAGGGAGACTGAAACAACATCTTGAGAGTGTTCCTGTGAAGTTTGGTGTTGATTGGACAAGGGGGCGTGGTACCTCCCATACAACCCAAATTGGCTCTATCGCACACAAATCAAAAAGTGGTATATATCAGATTGTTTTAATCGTATATAACTAATATTTGGTAATTTTGTTCAGATGGTTACTGTCGGTGACTGTACAAAAAATGGGCGAGGCCACACTATGTCTACGCCCACTTCTCAGAAATAATTTTAATTCCTGAGGTGTTCAAGTTTTGATAGTGAATCTTGGTATGCAGTTGCTATGGATCAAAGTGGCAGTCACTTTGTATATATAAATGTTGTCACACTCACTTTTACCGCCCACAAATAAGTAAAAATACTTTATATCAGACGGCTTTTGGCGTAGAAGACTAAGATTTGGTAATTTAGTTCATATGATTACTGTCGGTCAATGTACAAAAAATGGGAATGGTCGCACCATATCTACGCCCACTTTATCGAAATCATGCTTATTCCTGAGTTGTACACGTTATGATTGTGAATGTTGGTATGCATGTGCTATAGGTTCAAGTGGCAGTCACTATGTATATATAAATGATGTCACGCCCACTTTACTGCCCACAAATCAGTAAAAATCCTTTATATCAGACGGCTTTTACAGTAGAAGACTAAGATTTGATAATTTAGTTCATATGATTACTGTCGGTCAATGTACAAAAAATGGGAATGGTCGCACCATATCTACGCCCACTTTATCGAAATCATGCTTATTCCTGAGTTGTACACGTTATGAAAGTGAATGTTGGTATGCATTTGCTATAGGTTCAAGTGGCAGTCACTATGTATATATAAATGCTGTCACGCCCACTTTACCGCCCACAAATCAGTAAAAATGCTTTATATCAGACGGCTTTTGTAGAAGACTAAGATTTGATAATTTAGTTCATATGGTTACTGTCGGCAGCTGTTAAAAAATGGACGTGGTATTAGCATTTGTACGCCCATTTTTTCGGAATCATGCTTATTCCTGAGTTGTACACGTTTTGATAGTAACACTTGATATGCAGGTGCTCTAAGGGGCGGTCAATATATATACAGTATAGTCTCGCTTATCCGGACACTCGCTATACCGGACTTCCCAGTAATACGGACATCTCTACCCTTCGGACATTTTTAATAATGTACTGCTTTAGTTCGGACAGAAAAAAACTCAAGCATGTTCGGTTTACTCTTGACTCCTTATTTCAATCTGAATCAGTGTATTATTGTAGTGCGTATGGTAACGGCGCTTTGTATTTTATATTATTTCATAATTACATGTGTATGTACATTTATGTAAAATATTTTTGTGAAACAATGTTAGTTTATTATTATTTATTACTTATGTTCTTAAAATTTCTTTACAAAACTCTTTTAATAAAAGCGATTGGACGAATTTACCTGAAATAAACATTTAACATAAATTCCTTCATTAATTATTCAGGCTTGTGAATTCCGGACACTTCCAGTAATACGGACACACGCCGAAACTATATGTTTCAGGATTAGCGAGACGGTACTATATATATAAAGTGTGCCACGCCCACTTGTGCCATTCACAAATCAATAGAACTTCTAAAAATCAGACAATTTTCATCTCTAAATACTAAAATTTGGTAATTAAGTTCAAACGCTCACTCTCGATAGCTTTGCAAAAAATTGGCATTGTAGCTCTATATCTGTGCCCACTTTTCAGAAATAATTTTATGTTATTTATTTATGCATTATAGTTAAATACAATTTAAAAATTATAACTAAGTAAGCACTAGCTGCCAGGACTATCGGTTAGAAATAATATTAATTCCTGACATGTGAACGTTTTGATCACTTTGTTTTTGGGTCACTTTATATTTAAATGTTTCCACGCCCACTTTTACCGCCCACAAATCTGTAAAAAGGATATATATCAGACTTTTTTACAGTAGAAGACTAAAATTTGATACATTAGTTCATATGTTTACTGTCAGAACCTGTACTTCCAGAACCTGCTAGAACCTTTATAAAAAGGGGCGTGTCGCACTTTATCTACGCTGACTTTTCAGATATTATTGTTATTTCTGAACTGTACAAGTACAAGTTAATACTGAAATTTGGTATGTAGGTGCAATGGGATCAAGTGGCGGACACTATATATATATATAAATGTTGCCACGCCTGTAAAATCTGTATGTATGTATACTAAGGCTCAGTATAATTAATAAGTATATTAATGTAATATATACTCAGTGATGATTAATAAGTAATAAGTGATGATTCTCCATTTAATAGTAATACCCATTTTGCGAAAGTTGCATCTATTTTGGCTTGTATTGCCATTGAATTCACAAATTCACTGGCAATGCTGTTCACCTCAGTTGTGTTTTTAATTCGTGCTCTTTAAATAAATTTAAAATTGTTAGTTCCCGTAAAATTATTAAGCATAGAATAATTCGAGTCGGCTTGCTAAGCATTACTGTGGATCTTCATCTTTATTGTTCCTGTTTTTCATATTATATATATAAAATATTTAATCCAATATCTGAAGAGACACCCACTGAACCATAAGCGAAGGTTTGAGTAAGGTGAGAGTTTTGCGAACGTTTTTGGTTAGAATTTTTTTTTTTAATTTTTTCTTTTTTATTTTGTCGCTTAAAAGTGCTTGTTATAAAAGATTAAATTCGTGAAAGCTTTTCCCATAAACAAAAATTGTGCATAATTTGCGAAATTCATTAAAAGCTTATTTTGAGTCGAAAATGAATCAATTTTTTATCATTTCAGTAGGTTAGACTTCCTTGTAAATGAATCATTTTTTGTTCATAAATGAGTTCGGAAATGAATCATTTATGTTTCATTTTTTCATTCTGAAATGAGTTCAAAAAAGAATAATTGTTTTTGTCATATCAGTAGGAAACAATTTCTCATAAACGAACCATTTTTTGTTCATAAATGAGTTCACAAATGAATCATAAATGTTACTTTTTATATTCTAAAATCAGGTAAATAAAGGAGCTTAAAATTAAAATGTTAATCTTCGTACAAACGTCATATGAACTTTTTTACCAGTGCGAGATGGATGTACTGCTACACGTATGCATTTCAACATTTAATTAATTTTCAACACTTCAACATTTCTATCAAAAATTAAAATCAGGCCCAAATAGAATGAAAACCACGAAAACATTCCATGCAAAAATGTAATCAAATAAATTTCCCAATTAATAACTTAACTATTTTGATATTTCATATATAATTTGGAAGATTGTCAAATTGGAAAACAATCACGCCTTTTCCCCTTTGGAACATCAATATCATGAACAGCACAATGCGTGAATTCCAGGCCAGGTATATTAATCCTATTAACCCAATGATTAATATGATCTCTAATTTTAGTAATAATCATTTCTTCTTTAACAAAATATCGATATGTAATTATAAATAGTATTATGCATTAATAAAATTTATAATTCAAAAAGGTTATTTTTTTTTAACTCTTAACTTTAACTTATTTTTTTTTTTGAGAGGCAATTAAGCCCAAGGATTGATACAAAAAGGGTTCAATTTCGTTTCGGTTTTTTACAAAAGAACTTTTGTATGGCTCATTTTTGAACTCATTTCCGAAGAAAAAACAGTTTGTTTCTGTTGTAATAAGTAAATTATTTATTTAACTCTTCAGAGCAAAAGACAACTTAAGACTAAATATTCAAAACTTCAATTTAATATAACAAGTTAAATAAATTCATGACGACTGCGCACACAGACGCACATGCTGCTCTCATCATGTTGATGCTCTCTTCGATGCGTCGCTTTCTTCTACACCCCTTCTCGATGCATAACGCCTAGCATACGGGTCAGCAACTCAAACTGGGGCTTTGGCAGCGCCTTTGTGAGGATATCTGCTTCTTGCTGCGAGCTGCCCACAAACTGCAGTATGACATCACCTTCCTCAATCTTTTGTCGAATGAAGTGATGTTTCACGTCAATATGTTTTACACGTTTGTTCTCCATATTCGTAGCCATTCTTATGCAACTCTGGTTGTCCTCGAAAATCAAGACGTTGTCGACAGCGATCAATAGGTCGGAAAGCAATCCACGCAGCCACATACCTTTTTGTACAGCTAGTGACAACGCAATGTACTCGGATTCGGTTGTAGAACACGCAACAACTTGTTGTTTCTTTGACGACCAGCTTACAATATTTCCAAACACTTTGAATAAAAAACCGCTAATAGACTTTCTATCGGTTTCATCAGAAGCGTAGTCAGCATCAGCGAATCCAACTAGAGGCCTTGCACCTTCCTTCTTCTCAAACACCAACTCGTGATCTACTGTACCTTTCAAGTATCGAACCAACCGTTTAGCAGCCTGCCAGTGTTCTTCTCCAGGACTATCTTGATGACGACTCAGTTGAGATATTGCGAAACAAATATCAGGTCTACTGCACAGCATCAAATACATAACTTTTCCAATAAGTTCTCTATATGGCACAGCCACTCTTGAGCCAACATTGACTCTTTTAAGTTTTGTTGTTGGATCCATGGGAGTCGATACTGCGTTGCAATTTTCCATTTTTAAGTAAACCAAAAGATCAGTTATTGCTTTCTTTTGCGACATTTTAAGACTGCACTGCCTTCTATTGTATGTAATTCCAATACCAAGAAATTGTTCAAACTCCAATGACTCTTTCATTTCAAATTCTTTACAAAGTAAACTCTTGATTTCATCGTGCTGGTTCCTTTTTTCACTGATCAACAGCAGGTCATCCACATACAACGCTAAATACATTACACCATTGCGCTGCTGTAAGGATGTTTTATGTAACGTAAGTTTTATATTTACATTTATATAGTCCTAACCTTTTTTATTGCCGAAGATATGGCTATAGAAATAATGGCCAATATGCCGTACTGTTATTCATAAAAGAAAAAGACTTGTTCCCTCTTTTCAGATTACTTTAACTCTCCTTTAATTATTCAAATATTGCTTCTATATAAACTAAAAATACCAGTATTAATTTTTCAAATAATTCTTACAACTAGTTCTTAAACTCCTCCCCACTATTCTATTTTCATGTTGTTCCAATTTCAAAATTAAATTTGTTAGTTTCTATTGGTTTGTTTTTCTTTCACTTCCTCATTGAAGTGGTGTTTTAATGAGCATCCAAAGACTATTATGTCATCAACATAAAGGAAGGCTTCTGAGTTCAAACCGCTCAGAGCTATAGTAAGCATTCTTTGGAAGCTGTTTGAAGAGATTTTGAGTCCAAAAGGTAAACGTTTAAAGTGATAATGTCCGTCTTGTGTTGAAAATGCTGTTAATTGTCGTGAATTTTTGTCTAGAGGTATTTGATGAAAAGAGCTCGTCATGTCTAACGTGGAAAAGTATTTAGCTCTTCCTAACATGTCTAAAACGTCTTCTAATCTTGTCAGTGGAAATTTGTCGTTGATTAGTTTCTCGTTCAGTTTTCTGAAATCTACTACCAAACGCCATTTCTTTTTGTCATCATTGCTTTTCTTTGGTACTAACAATAATGGTGCGTTATATGGGCTTACTGAGGGTTCAATTATGTCATTGTCTAATAAGTTTGTAACCTGGTCGTTTATTTCTTTATATTGTGAATGGGGTAGCCTGTAGTTCTTTATATAAACTGGTGTTGTGTCTGATAAGTTTAATTTTTGAGAATAAAAATTGTTGGTTGTGAGTTTTTCTCCTTCAAGGTGAAAAATAGATTGATATTTCTTAAATATGGTTTTTAGTTCTATTTCAGTGTTACAGTCCAGTTTCAATTCAGTCATTAATTTTTTAAACCGTTGTTCGTTTGTTTCTTTAATTGGTTTATTATATGTGTTCATGATTGTGTATTCGCTTAGTTGTTCTGTTTTTGGTTTAATCTCATTCAAAATTATTTCTTTATCGTTTATGTTCATCACTTTTATATGGCAAATGCCTTTGGCGGATGCTAAAGAATTAGCTAGAAATACACCTTCTGCAAGTTCTTGATTTAAAATTATACTATCTTCTTTAATGTTTAGGTTGATTGGGAAGATCATTTCGGTTCTGGGGGGTATTCTAAAAGTTGTTTGTTCTGGAAGTTTTGTATTTATTGGTATCACATAATCTGTGTTGCCGATAGGTATTGTTATGGTAAATGTTTCATAGTCTATGATGCATGCATATTTTACAAAGAAATCTCTTCCTAGTATTCCATCTGTAGTAATGGGAAAGTTGTCATTCACTATATGAAAATTGTTCTTAGCACAGTGTTCTCCAAGACATAGTGTCAATTTTGTGACTCCTAAAGAGTATACTTCATCTTTAGTTATACCTGTCAATCTGCATTTGTTGTCTGTATTTATTTCAAAATTTGCGTTCTTTTCTTTGCATATCGAAATATCTGCACCTGTGTCTAATAGAAATGTTAAAATGTTATTTGTTTGTGTGCATTTAAGAGTAATGAAGTTTGTAAGATTTTCTGATATAAAGTAAATTCTTCTTTTATTTATTGTTGGCCATCCGGAGGTGCTTGAAAATTTTCCTCCGGGCCATCCATGTTTCCCTGGTTGTTTACTATACACATATAGTGTCTGTTACCTCTTTGGTTGGAATATCTTTGGTTGTTATTCCTACTGTTGTTGTTGTTGTTGTTGTTGTTGTATCTTCCTTTGACAGCGTTCTTGTTGTGTGTAAAATTTCTGTTGTTGTTATTGTATCTATTTTGATTGTTTTGTTGATTTGAGTTGTATCTGAAATTGTTGTTACTTCTATTGTTGTTGTTTTGTTGCTTTGAACTGTACCTTAAATTGTTTATATTATTATTGAAATTGCTATTTCTGTTTACGTTTTGAGTGTTGTTCATATTATTATAGTTCCGTCTAGGATGTTGTCTATTAGGGTTTGCATGGTAGTTAAAAATTCTGGAGCTATTGTTTTGAGTGTCGCGTTCAACTTCCTGTGCAATGTCTATTGCTGTGTTGAAACTGTTAGGTTGGGCTGCAAACAATGTAGTCTTTAAACGATCATCTAAACCGTTTTTGAAAATTGTTAAAGCGTATTTCTCATTCATGGTTTCTATCACTCTTTTTTGCTCACTTGTTGCACTGTTTCCTAACTCTTTTATTTGTAAACTATTAAGTTCTGATACTAGATTCAAAATTTTGTCTTTGAAATTTATAACTGAGTTATTTTTCTGAGTTGTTTGTGCTAACTGTGTGTGGATTTGAGCGATTGTTACATTGCTCTTGTATCTTGCCTGTAAACGTGTTTTAAGATCTTCGAATGATGCTATATTTGAACCTAAAGCCGTACGAACTACTGTACTAAGCTTTACACTAGTGATAAATTCGATTAAGGTTTTCTTTGCGTCATTCGTATAAGATTCATGTAGTAATTCTGTAATTTTTAAAAATGGTTCTAATTCTCTATGCTGTCCACTAAATATTGGTATGGCCTTTAGAGCCGTTTCTAAATTAAAAGCTGACATACTGTTTAATATTGGATTCTGATCTTCTGTGTTATTATTATCTATTAGCTCACCTTTTTCTATGAGAAATCCTTCTATTGCCTTAGCTTTGTCTTCGAAAAGTTTTAAGTCCTCTTTTCCTTTTGTCTCAATTATTGATTTTCTTAGCTCATCTAGTCTACTTCTTATCTCCCTAATATATTTTTGTGTGTATTGCCTATTTGGTGCCTTTTTTAATTTATTTAATATCTCATTTGCTAAATCTGTCTCCATTTATATTTATGGAAAAACTCGCGCAGTCATAGCTCGATTTTCGATACTCTTGAGTTTTATTGTGCATAACAGACATTATATATATAATTACATTTTTCACATATTAAGTGCGGTTCGTGTTTTACGAAACCTGTCTTTATAAGGTTTTTATTACAGCATTTGCATTTAAAGCACTCACGATGCCATGCTTTGCTTTTATGTGCCATGTATATAATTTTACCTATGTCTATAATTTTTTGTTGACAATTTTCGCAATATTTACTGAAAAGTATTCCAAAACATCCTTGGTAGTAACTTTTTGTGCCGAATTTTATTATATTTTTTTTTTCTTTTGCAGTAGACATTATTTGATGTTTTTAATTTACTTTATTAAATTATTTAAAATATGTTAAAATTCAAAATTTATTCAATAAATTTTATTGTGCTATTAATGTTTTATACAGAGTTGCCTATGTTTCGCAACATTTGTTTTCTTACATAATTCTTATAGTATCTATTGATTATATATAGAATAGTTGCAATCATAAATATCGCACTAAAAATAGTAATGAAATAAAAAAAATTGCTGCTTTCGTTGTTATTGCTGTTGTTGTTGGTGACGACCTCTTGCTTGCTGCTGAACCATCCCATGGCTGCCGTAGTTTAATTTTTCTTTCTGTATTTGGTTTATTAGCTGCCTTTTTTGTGTCGAGTCTTTTACCAAAGGTATTATATTATGTAATTGTGCAATCCTTTGTCTTGCTATTACCCTTCGGCCTCCTCGTGGTCTCTTTGGTTTCTCCTGAGTTGCGGTTTGGAATTTTCTATATTCTTTAAGTTCTTTATTTTGCGCTGCTGTTCTTTCCTTGTATTGTTCAATAGTTATTGCCTTTGGGCCGGCACGGATCGGTGTTGGTGTGTACGTTTGGATAGGTTCAGTTGCAGTGGCAGCAAGTTGCGGCACGTATTCCTCTTGGAGTTGCTCTTGAGCGTAACAAGACCACTTTTTGAATATTTTATCAATTTCTTCTTGCTCGTTACAGCTTGACATGCTTCAAAATGCGTAATTTATATGGCAGGATCGCCATGTAAGGATGTTTTATGTAACGTAAGTTTTATATTTACATTTATATAGTCCTAACCTTTTTTATTGCCGAAGATATGGCTATAGAAATAATGGCCAATATGCCGTACTGTTATTCATAAAAGAAAAAGACTTGTTCCCTCTTTTCAGATTACTTTAACTCTCCTTTAATTATTCAAATATTGCTTCTATATAAACTAAAAATACCAGTATTAATTTTTCAAATAATTCTTACAACTAGTTCTTAAACTCCTCCCCACCATTCTATTTTCATGTTGTTCCAATTTCAAAATTAAATTTGTTAGTTTCTATTGGTTTGTTTTTCTTTCACTTCCTCATTGATTCAACATTGAGAAATATGCTGCACTTGCACTTGTGCAGCTAATTGGGTTATCGAACAGTGATCGCATTGTCCACATTGGTTGATGACGCAATGTGTTATAGTAACCCAATGCAAATTAGTTAACGTTGGCTATTTGAAAGAATGAATGAAAGAAAAACAAAACAAAATATCTTTTGTTACCAAATATGTAACGTACCGTAAGCTGGCTGTGCTATGACACTACACTAACATAAATACAATAATCATGCTGAGATCTTGTAAACCCAAGTTTTACTGCTGCATCATGAAACTTTCGATACCAGCATAAAGGTGACTGCTTTAATCCATATAAGGACTTTCTCAGTTTGCATATAACACCTTGTTCAGCCTTCATGCCTTTAGGTACTTGCATGAATATAGTCTCAGATAAAACTCCATTTAAGAACGCCGTCTTAACGTCCATTTGACTAACTTCATAGTGTTTAAAGATCGCTACCGAAAGCACCGTTCGAATTGCTGCAAGCCTCGCAACCGGAGCGTATGTTTGCTCATAGTCAACACCCTGTTTTTGCTGACAACCTCTAGCTACGAGCCGTGCTCTATAAGCACATGGCTCGCCATTCTTGTTTGTTTTAAATTTGAAGACCCATCGACAGCTTATGATTTTCATGTCGTTTGTTTTCTTAACTAGCTCGAACGCATCATTTTTCTGCAAAGCTCCTAACTCGTCCTCAACCGCAGCTTGCCACTGCGCTCTATCTGGCCTTGATTCAATTTCTGAGTAGCTGTTGGACTCCGCTGAAAAATTAAACTGGGACAGATTTATCTGCTCAAAATTATTATTGTATTGTAACTTGCCTGTTAATTTGCGCTCGCGGCAACTTTGCCTTTGGTCTACCAAATCATGATGTTGCCGGAGCGCAGCTGAATTATCTTCCACCCGCTCACACTTATGATCATCAACAGTAGTTTCAATCTTCGAATTATTATCTTCTTCATTATCTTCTGAGAACTCCCCTTCTGAAACTGATGTTGGTTTCTGCTCAATACACCAGGAATCATTATCTTCTGAGAACTCCCCTTCTGAAACTGATGTTGGTTTCTGCTCAATACACCAGGTATGCATATCTTCGTATCCTTGCAGGCTCTTTGCTGGAAATTTGCATTCGTTGAACTTAACATTTCGAGCTACCAATACTTTACGAGTGCTTGGTTCCCAAATTCTGTAGCCATTCACAGTATATCCAACCATTATCATTTCCACACTTTTGGGGTCAAATTTCCCCCTTTTCTCTTTTGGCTGAAGCACAAATACTTGACATCCGAAAACTCTTAATTTGCCAACGTCAGGCTTTATTCCATACCACAGCTCGGCAGGCGTCTTGTTTAAAATGCATCTGGTAGGGCTGCGGTTTGATAAATAAGTCGCAGTCAACACGCCTCTCCCCACATTTCCTTGCGCAAACCTGACTCTAAAAGTAATGAACGAGCTTTTTCCACCACTGTCCGGTTGAACCGTTCTGCGACGCCGTTTTGCTTTGGACAATAACCAACTGTTTTTTCAAGCTGAATACCTTTATCTGCATAAAATTTTTTCTGCTCGTTTGACAAATATTCCATTCCTCTATCGCAGCGTAAGTAAGCTATGTTGCAGCCAAACTTTGCCGTCACGTGACTGTCGAATTGTTTAAAATGCTCAAAGACTTCTGACTTATTCTTCATCAAATAAACACTGGCAAAGTGGGTGTAGTCATCATTGAAGCTTACAAAGTATTTTTTTTTATCATGCGTTTCTGGCATAACGGGGCCGCATACATCTGTATGTATTCTCTCAAGAACTCTTGACGTGGGTGGCCTCTGATTTTTGTACGGCTTTTCTGTTTGTTTTCCTTTTACGCACGACTCACATGAAACTCTCTCTTCTCTTATGTTCAATCCAGTTTCCATATTTTCTCTTTTTAGTTTGTTGAAAGACGAGTCACTCATGTGCCCAAGTCTGCGATGCCATATGTCGCTCATTTCACACACAAGCGCTGCCATTGATCTGCGCTGCAATTTGATCTCATACAGGGCGTTTGATAAGTTTGCAATTCCTACAACACTACTTTTGCACTTAATGACCGCAAGATTGCCACATACAAAATGTACTTCCAGCCCCTTCTCCTGAAGTGCCTTAATTGAGAGCAAATTTGTTCTCAAATCTTTAGCGAAGAAAACATCATGTACATCAATATATATAATTTTTCCATCAACGAGTGTCGTTGCTCTAAATAGACCTTTGTGCGTTGCTTTTACAGCACCTCCTTTCTCTGCAGTACTAATCATTAACGGCTTCTCTAATGTTTCTACCATACTTAACAACTCAATATTATTTGTCGTATGCCGCGTACTACCGGAATCAAGCAGCCACACATTCGAATCTACATTGCTCTCGAGCATAAATGCAACAGCAGAGTTCTCTCTGGAGCTTTTATAATTTTTGCCTTTTCTATTGTAATTAATTTTATTTTTGCCTTCTCTTTGTGGACAATTAAAGCTTTTGTGCCCCCTCTTTCTACACTTAAAGCATTCCCCTGTGAAGTTAGCTGAGAATGCCGTTTCACGACTGGCTACACCAGCTGCACCACTGCTCTGTTCCTTGATCGTTGCTTGCCTCATTTCTTCATTGAGCAAACGGGACTTCGCATATTCCAGGGTCAAAGTTTCATCTGGTAAATTCTCTAGTGCAGTTATTAACGGTTGAAATTCTTCTGGAAACGACTTGAACAAAAAATAAATCACTTCATTCAAATCTATTTTTGCTCCTGCTGCAGTTAATTCACGGACGCACTCATCAAATTTTGAAAAATGAACCTTCATGTCACTTCCTAGTTCATAACGCAGCCTATCCAGTTTGGTTCGCTGCATGTTTTGTTTGGCCATGTTGGTTCCCGAAAACACTGTATTTAATGCATCCCACATATCTTTCGCTAGGGTCTTGCCTTTTATGAATTCCAAGTGATTGTCATCTACGAGCGATATAATCAAATTTTTTGCTTTAGTATTGTTTTCCGGTAAAAAACTCCGGTTTTGCCTGCAACAAAACTTCCAAAACTTTTTGCGCTTCCAAAAAATTTTCAACGCGATACTTCCACGAGTCAAAGTTTTTGCCATCAAAAGGCTTAATTTTTGCGAAAACTAATTCCATCGTACTAGGCATGGCACTGGGCCCATAACCTGTTGTAATAAGTAAATTATTTATTTAACTCTTCAGAGCAAAAGACAACTTAAGACTAAATATTCAAAACTTCAATTTAATATAACAAGTTAAATAACTTCATGACGACTGCGCACACATACGCACATGCTGCTCTCATCATGTTGATGCTCTCTTCGATGCGTCGCTTTCTTCTACAGTTTCTGAGAGGCATTTTCGTCCGGCGATTGATTCAAAAAGGGTTAATTTCCGAGTGCCGAAAAATAACTTTTATGGTTCTTTTTTTAACTCATTTCCGAACAAAAAAGATGATAATTTATGGTTCTTTTTTTAAATCATTTGCGAACAAAATAAGGTTCGTTTTTGAGAGGCATTTTAGTCTGACGAATGATATAAAAAGGGTTCATTTATGAGTGCCGAAAATGACCGTTTCTACCCGAAAAGGTTCTTAACTGAATTCAAAAACGGTAGTTTTGGTTCACTGGGATGTTATTAGATTGGTGATGGCAAGATTGCCTTGTAACGAAAAACTAATTCCTAAATCAGCTCTTCTAGCTTATGGCAAAATGCCGCTCTTGAAAAAAAATCAAAGAAAAAGAAAAACCTTGATTAATCCTCGTAAGAGTTAAAAATCCGACACGTTATAAGTTTTAACAATAATTTTCGTTTGTGTTTTAAGACTTCTTTTTTTATATAACATTGCCCAGTGAACCAAAAATACCGTTTTTGAATTCATTTATGAACCATTTCGGGTAGAAACGTTCATTTTCCGCACTCATAAATGAACCCTTTTTATATCATTCGTCGGACTAAAATGCCTCTCAGAAACGAACCTTATTTTGTTCGCAAATGAGTTAAAAAAGATAACCATAAATTATCCTCTTTTTTGTTCGGAAATGAGTTAAAAAAGAACCATAAAAGTTATTTTTCGGCACTCGGAAATTAACCCTTTTGAATCAATCCTTGGACTGAATTGCCTCTCAAAAACCAACCTTTTTTTGTTCAATACTGAGTTAAAAAAAATAACCTTTTTGAATTATAAATTTTATTATTGCATAATACTATTTATAATTACATATCGATATTTTGTTAAAGAAGAAATGATTATTACTAAAATTAGAGATCATATTAATCATTGGGTTAATAGGATTAATATACCTGGGATGAAATTCACGCATTGTGTTTTTCATGATATTGATGTTTCAAAGGGGAAAGGCGTGATTGTTTTCCAATTTGACAAACTTCCAAATTATATATGAAATATCAAAATAGTTAAGTTATTAATTGGGGAATTTATTTGATTACATTTTTGCATGGAATATTTTCGTGGTTTTCATTCTATTTTGGCTTGATTTTAATTTTTGACAGAAATGTTGAAAATTTTCATACGTGTAGCAGTACATCCATCTCGCACTGGTAAAAAAGTTCATATGACGTTTGTACGAAAGTTAACATTTTCATTTTAAGTTCCTTTATTTACCTGATTTTAGAATATAAAAAGTAACATTTATGATTCATTTGTGAACTCATTTTTGAACAAAAAATGGTTCGTTTATGAGAAATTGTTTCCTACTGATATGATAAAAAAAAAATATTCTTTTTTGAACTCATTTCAGAATGCAAAAAAGAAACATAAATGATTCATTTCCGAACTCATTTATGAACAAAAATGGTTCATTTACAAGGAAGTCTTACCTACTTAAATGATACAAAAATGATTCATTTTCGACTCAAAATAAGTTTTTAATAAATTTCGCAAAATATGCACAATTTTTCTTTATGGGAAAAGCTTTCACGAATTTAATCTTTTATAACAAGCACTTTTAAGCGACAAAATAAAAAAGAAAAAATTAAAAAAAAAAAATTATATCCCAAAACGTTCGTAAAACTCTCACCTTACTCAAAACCTTCGCTTATGGTTCAGTGGGATACCTCTCGTACCTTACATGGTACCTTACATTGGGAAACAAATTTTTATACCCCAATGCGTACTGCGTAAGGGGTATATTAACTTTGTCATTCCGCTTGTAACGCCAAGAAGAAGGCGTGGCAGGTATAGAAAAATATATATATATATTTGATCAGCATATTCTCCTGTGTCGATTTCCTTGTGTCCGTCTGTCTGTCCGTCTGTCGAGACGATTACAGCCGCAATTTTAAAGCTATCACGATGAAATTCAAAATATAAGTTTATTTTTAATAAAGGAAGATCAAGTTCGAAAATGGGCCAAATCGGATGAAAACCACGCCTACCTCCCATACAAAGTGTTTTTATATTAACAGTAAAATGTCTTAAAAATCCACAAAAATTAAAGAAATGTCTTCAAATATGGCAGGTGAGCTTTGCTCTTCAGTCTTAATCATGGCTATGAAACTTAGAAAAATCGGATGAAAACCACGTCTACCTCCCATACAAAGCGGCTTTATTTTAAAAGTAAAATCTCTTAAAAATCTGTTCAAATTAAAGAAATCTCTTGAAATTTTGCATGTAGGCTTTGATAAATAACATAGACCACCACTATGATATTTGGCAAAATCGAATGAAAACCACGTCTACCTCCCATACAAATTGGCTTTCTTTTAAACGTTAAATCTCTTAAAAAACCACAAAAATTAATACATTGTCTTGAAATTTTGCACTTTAGCTTTGATATATAATATGAACCATCTCTATGTTATGTGGCAAAATCGGATCCAAACCACGCCTACTTCCCATACAAAGTGACGTCATCAAAATAGGAAAACTTTCGTTAATATATAATACTGAATGTCATCGTGTATGTCGTGGCTAAAGACTTCGAATATACTTCAATATGGCCGCGGGGGGTATTTTAGCTTCGGTACTAGTTTTTATTGCTTTTGATCAGGGAAATTCAATTCCGTGTTTATAGAAGTACAAACTCGATGTTGTATGTATAAAGGTTGTTGGGAGTTTAGTTTGTTCAGACAAGTGAGTTGAGTAATTAACTTTTGTGTTTGAACTTAAAATAAAAAAAATCAATTTTTATTTATTTTATTCAACCGTCTTGTTTCAGAACTAAATATTAACTAACTTTACTTTTACAAAAATATTACTTATGCTTACTTTTAATCTATTATCTACATGTATCTTTTTATGTGCTTGTATGTGAGTGTTTGTACCCAGTGAACCAAAACTATCGTTTTTGAATTCATTTATGAACCTTTTCGGGTAGAAACGTTCATTTTCGGCACTCATATGGAACCCTTTTTGTATCATTCGTCGGACTAAAATGCCTCTCAAAAACGAACCTTATTTTGTTCGCAAATGAGTTAAAAAAAGAACCATAAATTATCCTTTTTTTGTTCGGAAATGAGTTAAAAAAAGAACCATGAAAAAGTTATTTTTCGGCACTCGAAAATGAGCCCTTTTTGTATTTATCTTTGGACTGAATTGCCTCTCAAAAACAAACCTTTTTTTGTTCAGTAATGAGTTGAAAAGAGAACCATTTTGATTTATAAATTTTATTATTGCATAATGCTATACGTATTTATTATAACATATCGATATTTTGTTAAAGAAGAAATGATTATTGCTAAAATTAGGGATCATATTAATCATTGGGTTAATAGAATTAATATACCTGTACTGGAATTCACGCATTGTGTTTTTCATGATATTGATGTTTCAAAGGGGAAAGGCGTGATTGTTTTCCAATTTGACAAACTTCCAAATTATATATGAAATATCAAAATAGATAAGTTATTATTTGGGGAATTTATTTGATTACTTTTTTGCATGGAATTTTTTCGTGGTTTTCATTCTATTTTGGCCTGATTTTAATTTTTGATAGAAATGTTGAAATGGTGAAAATTTTTATACGTGTAACAGTACATCCATCTCGCACTGGTAAAAAAGCATATGACGTTTGTACGAAGGTTAACACTTTCATTTAAGTTCCTTTATTCAACTAATTTTAGAATATTAAAAGTAACATTTATGATTCATTTGTGAACTCATTTATGAACAAAAAATGGTTCGTTTATGAGAAATTGTTTCCTACTGATATGATAAAAAAATTATTCTTTTTTGAACTCATTTCAGAATGCACAAAGGAAACATTTATGAACAAAAAATGGTTAATTTGCAAGGAAGTCTTACCTATTGAAATGATACAAAAATGATTCATTTTCGACTCAAAATAAGTTTTTAATGAATTTCGCAAAATATGTACAATTTTTTTTGAAAAAAAATTCTAACCAAAAACGTTCGCAAAACTCTCACCTTACTCAAAACCTTCGCTTATGGTTCAATGGGTATATTCACATTCGCTGTATTATGTGGATAATAGTGCAAGCGAAGCTTTTTGTATTTTCGTTCATTGCACTGTAAAGTTTTAGGGCGAAGCGAAATCATCCAGACATAATTCCTGATAATTGTTTGCGACATTTGAAGTAAACAATTATTAGGAAATTTTATTTAAGGGGGTCTTCTCATTGAGCAACTTCTTTTTTTTCAACTTTTTTTTTTTGCATTTATTTATAGCTTGGGTAGTTGTGAATATGCCCCTAAAAGGATTTTTAGAAATTTTCGAAAAATTCGAAATACTTTAGAAGATACAGCCTTTTTTGTGAAGCAAGGTCTGATGGACAAGAAGGTGATGGAGGTAATAAAACCAGCTTACGAAGCGCTGTCGGCAGATAATTTGCTTGAAAGATGCCTTGGATCTGAAACTCAGAATTCCAATGAGTCCTACAATTCTGTTCTTTGGTCACTTTCGCCCAAACACATCAACTCAGGCGCACGCACCATCGAAGTGGCCAATTTCATTGCAACGTGCCTCTTCAACGACGGTTTTATACCCATACTTAAAATTATGGATTTGATGGGTATTGCGATTGGCAAAAACGCATACGAATACGCACTATCTCGCAATGAAGACAGATTAACCCGATCAGAGACTCGAGCTGCGGCATCATCAAAAGCTGGCAGAACGGCTCGCAGAGCAGAGAGGGCAGCAGAAAGCAGTTTCTACGAAAAAGAGGAAGGTGGCCTGTATGGAGCTGGCATCGCCGACTAATATTTGTAAGTAAAAATTGTCAGCTCTTTAAAACTGCATTTAAACATTTTTGATTTTTTTTTTTTTCCCAAAAAAATTACTTCAAACTTTAAACGCGTTTATCTCGAGCCCACGTTTTTCGAACTGGCGGCCATGATATCTCCAGTTCAACTGAACCGATTTTCATGAAACAAAATGGAATCGACGCAGTATTGTCACCATTCTCGGGTGAACCTCGACCATAATTTTAAAAAATTTTTTACTATTTTTTTTTACACTAAACTACAAAAAAAAAACCCGAAATTGAAATTTTTTTTCAATATGCTTGAGGTTCACCCGAGAATTACATCTATACTGATTATAACCCCGTTTTTTTTTTCATTTCAGATGCTCCGGAGACCCGGAATCGTGGCCGCCGTGACGACACCTTTTTTTTCACCACCAACTTTGAAGTCTCATTACTTTTTGAACAGCCCACGTATCGAGGCAAAACATTTTTTTTATTTACTTTGAACCTTTTGTAATACAATAAATTAAAAAAGTTTTAAATTATTCTTTGCGTTTTCAAATAAGAATTTTTTTAAAAAAGGTCCAAAAAACGGGTTTTGAATGAGAAGACCGCCTTAAGAATTTAAAGTTTTTTAACGGGAAGGAAGGAGTTCTCTATAACACCCCCACCGTTAGCTCAAGACTCCGACGAAGATATTTCTATGATCGTTTTTCTAGAGAAAAAAGATTTATTTTTTAAGATTATAATAAGATTACAATAATAGATATTATAGCAATAAGCATAGTGCCTATGTTTAATGTGTTCTTTAAGTAGCTATGTCTTGTTAATTCAACAATTTCTTCTCTATTATTTTCAATAGTTTTTAAATTAATGTTCCCAAATTAAATCTTACTAGAAATTACATCTTCTTTTATAGATACAAGTAGATTTGGTAGTATAATAGGATCTTTAACTTTTATATCGTAATTTTTATAAGTCTTATTTTCTAGTTTTATTTCACAATTTTCAAATTTCATTAAATAAGTTCCTTTTATTTCACCTTTAAAATAATTACAATTATGAAAAATTACATATCTGTTAATATTTTTAATTATAAGTAATCCATTTTTAATTTCTATGATTTCAAACTTTGAATTTTCTTTTAAAGTTTACATTATATAAATTGCCGTTGTTGCCAGTATTATTTCGTTTTCATTTATGTCCAAAGATTTATTTTCCTTATTTGGTAGAAGTTCTAAACGTATCTTAGAATAAATAGTTTTTGTATAGTTTGGAATGAATAGTATTATTATTATTTTCATATTATATGTTACAACTAAAACTTTAATATTAGCTAATGTATTGAGGTCTGTTATTTTCTTGAGTTCTTCATTAGTAAGGATATTTCTGCCTAAAACTCCGAGTCTGCTATCTAAGAGTGTTTGCTCTATGTCATCAATGTGGTTTATTAGTATGTTTATATCGTAACTTATTTGGTAAAGGTGTTGCATGTATTTTATTTCGTCTTCTATCGTAATTATTTTATTATTCACGTGGTTTCACCATGTTTCTATATAATTTTTTATTGTAAGTTGCTGTTGCTTTATGTGATCGGTGAAGTTACGTATTTGACTTATGATGTCAGTGTTTATGCGTACTTGTTTGTGTTTTTCTGAGATAAGATTTTTGTTGTTTTCATTTAAGAGTTCTAGTTGTTTAGTTATTTGTTTTTCGTCATCTGCGTCCATTGTACCTGCAATGTATTTGAGACTTTTGCCGATTATATTTAAAAGTCCTCGCTTGTTCCTTGAATGTGGTAAGAGATTATCTAGTTTTGATTCTAAATTTCTTTAGTTGTGTAGTACTGACTTTAACATAGGTCCTTATGTGGTTATCTCAAATGTGGTCTTTTGTGTCTTCGTATTCTGTTACATTGATCACGTGTAATATTTTGTCATGGTTTGAAATAAGTTTTGGGTTTTCCATTTTTATACTGACATAACCATTGTTCTCGTTTAAATTTTGAATATCTAGCATTTGTGTTTGGATAGTAGGAATAAGGATGGTCAGTGTTATTATGAATAATTGAGTAATTTTTCCTAAAAATAAAAAAAAATATAATATTGATAGGTTTCAGTATGTTTACGCTAATTTGATTGTTGGGTTGTTATAATCTTGATATTTCTTTGGTCGCTTTAAGTGTGATTTATAATATTTGTGTCCTTTTGGTGTAATAATATGTTCATTATCTAATGGTTGAGCAACAATTTTTCTGAACTTGGTATGATTTTTGCCACCTCTTATTTCATTAATCATTACTGGACCTGTCTGAATTTCGACAATTTCCCTATCTTTGTTTTGGGCATTAATATTCCGTTCTGAGATTTTTATTATGCGTTCCTGAATTGTAGGGTATTCGTCTTGACTTATTTTTCCGTTAGTGAAGTCTATTGGATTCTTTCCAGTGGTTGAATGGATGCTATTGTTATAGAAATTTATAATTTTATACATTTTCTCTTCAACAGTGTCCATATTTTTATTAGAGTCGTGTCTAAGAAGTCTTAAATGTTCGCTTAAAGTATTGTGGAGGCGTTCTATATCTGAATTGGAGGTATGGTTGTTATTTGATGTGAAGTGTATATTAATATTTTGATCTCTGAGGAATTCTTGTAGGGGCAAGGCTTTGAAGCCTAATTCATTGTCTATTATTAAACTCCTAAAGTGTCCTGTATTGCCTATATATAGCATGACGGCTCTTTTGAATTCGATCCATGACCGGTTGGATAATCTTATAGCTTGTGCATACTTAGAGAATTTGTCTATTATTGTAAGAAAAATATTTTTACTTAAACTGTAGAAAACGTCCATGTGAATTATTTTTCTAGGCCGTTCAGCTGTTGCTGTTATTTTGAATTTTTGTTTTACGGGATATCTTTCATGCTTTTCAACATTGCAAATTTCGCAATTATTGATAAACTGTGTAATTCTCTGTTTAAATTTTGATTTATAAATTGTATAATTGGTTATAAATCTTTTAATTCTTCGAAAATCTGTTATTCCTCTGTGGTTATTCTGAAAGTGTTCTGTTTCTATCAGGTCAGTAAGTTCACTTTCGTCTGTAACGTCTCTCAAAACTTTTAAGCATCTTATAACTTTAAATGTCCCGTTATTATTGCTAAAATTATTTCTTATCACATTTTGGAATGCTTCAAATATGTTTTTCTCTTCAAAATACACAGCATTTGTAACTATTGGTTTGAAATGGTTTTTCACTTTTGTGATAATTGAGTCAGTATCTATGGTTCTTAAGTAGATTATTTTTCTACTTGAATTGAATATTCTTAAAGTTTTTATTTTCAAAGACCCTGAGTTAATTCTCTTGAATATGATTTGGGTTTTGTACGTATTAAGTGGACATTTGCTTTTGGGTAAAATAGAATTTCCACTTCATTGAAATTATTTATAGCGCGAGATAGGGCATCAGCATTTCCGTACTGAACGCCTTTCTTGTATTTTATTTCGAAATCGTATTCACTTAATCGGAGTCTCCATCGAATTAATTTGGAGTTGGGCTCTTTCATCGAAAAGAGCCATGTGAGAGGACGATGATCTGTTTCTACAATAAACTTGTTTCCAAACAGATAGGGTATAAAATATTATGTACCCCAAACGATCGCAAGTAGCTCTTTTTCGATCGTGCTGTAGTTTTGCTCGTGTTCGTTTAGAGTACGTTTAGAGTATAACACTGCTCCTAGGGCATAGTTACTCGCGTCGGTTTGTAAAACGAATTGTTTCTTAAAGTCGGGGTAAACTAGAATAGGGTCATTTACTAAATGGGTTTTTAGTGATTCGAATGCGTGTATATATTCGGGATCTTCTGTATCTAACTTAATATCCTTTTTTAAGTATTTAGTCATAGGTTTCGCTATCCGAGCATAATCTTTCATAAATTTGCGATAGTACCCGGTGAGGCCTCAAAATTCTTTAATAGCTTTTTGATTTTTGGGGAGTGGAAATTTTTGGACACAATAAATTTTCTTTGGATTTGGTTTTATACCATCACTATAAACGATATGTCCAAGGAATTCAGTTTCATGTTTAAGGAACTTCGACTTATCTAATTGGATCTTGAGATTCGTATCTTGAAGTCTTTGGAAAATTTTAGTTATTGATTCTAGGTGTTCTGTGAGAGAAGTGTAGAAGATGATGATGTCGTCGAGATAAACTAGGCATATGTTGTTAACATAATCGGAAAGAATGGTGTTCATTAAGCGTTGGAAGGTGGCTGGGGCTGTCTTCAACCCAAACGGCATTCGAAGGAATTCGAAGTGCCCTCCTTCAACGCTAAAGGCTGTCTTGTGTATGTCTTGCTCGCAGATTTCAATTTGATGAAACCCTTTCGCGAGATCTAGTGTTGTGAAATATTGACAGCGTCCTAATTTTTTCAATATCTCGTCAATATTGGGAATGGGGTACCTGTCATCGATTGTTACCTCATTCAATCTTCGGTAATCTATGACAAGGCTCCATTTTTTTCTTTCCGCTCGCGTCCTTTTTTTTTGGGGACAACCCAAACTGGAGCAAAGTACGGAGAATAGCTCGGTCGAATTATTCCCTTTTTTAGCGTGTCCTGAATCTGAGCACGAACTTCTGTTTTGTGAACATAGGGGTAGCGATATGATTTTGCTACAATGGGGGAGTGGTTGGTAGAACGAATATTATGCTTGATTGCATTTGTGAAAGTTAAGTCCTCGTCCTTATTGTAAAATATAGTTTTACATTTTTTTATTACCTTCAATAATTTTTAATTTTCCTCAGGATTTAGATGATCCGTGCGTGTTTGATCAATTGCTGATTTCGTTCATATATTTTCATTGCTTATGTAAAAATTTTCTTGTGTGGCAGGAGTCATCTTCTTCACATTAAATTGTACCTGCTGAGGTGGTTTACAGTTTACGGTGTCTTTGGCTCTGACTATATTTTTGTCTACTTCGTAAATACCTTCTATAATTTTAACTTCTTTGCAATTCGACGTATTTTGTGGAATGTAAATAAGTCCTTCTTCTTGTGTAATTGGTATGTCAATGTCGAATTCGCCTACTCTAAAATAAATTACAACTCTACCTAAAATATAACTACCTACTCTAAAAATATAATTTCGTAGTTTTTTATCGTCAAAATGCAGTGGTACTGTTTTTGTACCCATCTCCAAAACGTTATTTTTAAAATCAATTATTGCGTTATATTTCCTTAATATGTTATTACCTATGAGTCCGTGATACTCCTTGTGGAAGTTGCAGACATAGAAGTCAATCTTCTCTGTAACGTCTTCCAGTTCTTCAAATAAGGGTATTCTGACTTGTTCGCTAATTTTTATATTATGTTGTAAAGTTTTTATTATTATTTCTTCCGTTGATATATTCCACTTAGGGTCACATAAATTTGTGTTAATTATCGAGTGTGTCGCACCCGAGTCTACAATGAACTTTAAAGGTCTGATTTTTGATATCTCGTAAAGGAAAATTTTCATTTGTTTGATATGATGTCCCTGATTTATCAAATTATGTCCCTATGTTTGTCAACTGTTTCGTTTGTATTGATATCGACCTCCATCGGTTCTGGTGGTCTAGAATTTCTAATGGGTTGGTAATTATTATTATTGTTAGGATTGCTAGGTCTGTAAGGTTGATTATATTTATTTCCATGTGAGTAATCATTTTGTTTCTGTCCATCTGTTTGTTGGAATCTGTTATCGTTATTATATTTTCAATAATTTTTATTTTGTTGTCCATAATTTCTGTTTGGTTGCCTTCTATAGTCGTTATTATGTTGGTTATTAAATTGTCTGTCATAATATTTGTTTTGGTGTCGAAATTCATTAGATTTCTGTCAGTATTGTTGCTGTCTTCTAGGATCATCGTTATTTTGTCTGTTATCTTGGTTCCTTTGATGTCGATAGTCGTTGTATTGCTGTCGGTTAGGTGGTTGCCTTCTAAAATCGTCATTGTTTTGTCTACTATTATATCTTTTTTGTACGTTTAGGTAACTTTCGTTACCTCCTTTATATGCGTATCCTGCTTTGAAGAGGATGTCCATTGCTTCTTCTAATATCTCGGGGTCTCTACATATCAAAACATGGGTTCTGGTATTCTATTGGTAAAAAAGTTTAGAGAAGATTTTGCGTTATTTTTGGCACATTCGTTTAGTGCAGCAGTATCTCCCACTATTGTAACGGTTTTATTGTTGAGTGATCTTAGTTTGACTCTATGTCGTTGTAAAATTCTAAGCAATTTGTACGAAAAGTCGTATTTCTCAATTTGTCAAACAGTTCCTCACATGTATATTTGTCACCGAAATTATTAAGACGGATTTCTTTAATCTTTGGCCAACTTTGGGCCTGACAATTAATGTCGATAGCTATTTTAGCTTGGTTTTTAATTTACTTTTTATTATATCAATGAATATGGGCTGTGTTTCTACAGTGTATGTCAAAAGTAGTGGTAGGATCCTATCGATTAGGTTGCAAAAATCATGGAGTTCGTCGGTGTCTCCTTAAAGATTGGTAATTTATTTAGGTATTTTATAGGGTCGATTGTTAGTTGCACCATTTTGTGGGAGGATTACAGAGAGGAGCAATTAACAGTTATATATAATATTCGAAATATACAAGGTAAGAATATACAAAGTAACTAATAATAATAATACAGAATGTAGAATGTAGGTAGATCTTCTTTGCTTGCGGTTTTCACAGTTGTACGGGCAAATGAATTGCATCTGCGGATAAGAACGTTGAGCTTGTATTTTCCCTGTTTCGGCTTTAAGTGTGTTGATGATGACCTTCTTTGATTTTGGGTTTCACAGTCGTATGCGTAGATGAATTACTCTTCGTCTAAGTGCGTTGAGTTTGTATTTTCTTCTTGTTTCTGCTTAAAGTTTGCTAACCAGTTCTGCAAGCTCCCTATTTATTTTCTCTATAACATTGAGTCAACTCAAGATGGACTTAGGGGAAAAAGTTTTTGGGAATTGTATGGCGTTAGTAGGATCCACGTTCAAAATAATTATTGATGGCGGATTCATCTCCCACCACCTCTCGGGAAAGAGGATGGCAGGGGTAAATTTTTATTAATATAAGGGTTAAGTCTCGTTTAACAACTTTTTTAGGCTATGATTTCAAGAGTGGTTTGAAATCATAGAATTCTTTTTATTAATTAAGATCATCGTCAACATCGGTTACTACGTGGCGGTCTGAAGGACTCTACTCGTCAATTACGAAGTAGATGCAGAAGATTAAGCTGGCGGCGGATTTCTATGGAAAAGGAAATACAAGTGTAAATAAAGTAACACACCGTGGAAGACCATCGGTCAGCACCAAGGAGATTCGAAACGTGATGCATTTTAAACGGAAAGTTGTGATTTGTAAATTTTGAAAAAATGTTGTTAATATGTATTGCATCAAATAAATGAATATATGAAAAAAAAACTATTATTTTTAACTAACTGGGATTACGGGAGAATTCATTGAATAAAAAACACTTTGGCTTAGTGCGTTAGAAAGGGAACGCGGTAATTTTAGCTTGCTTTTCTTTTAATAGATCACACTAGTGTTGCGTTCAATAGACTGCAAACTAGCTTTATGATCCCATGGTCACTGGAACGGATACAGTTTCATTGTCATTGAAGCTAACCGAGTTCAGGGCCAATGGTTTGTGCAAGCTATGGCCACGAGCAGTCAGTTCATTGCACTAACGACATCAGCATTTTGGAAATACGTGCTTCAGCTGGCGTCGATCAAGCTAGCGGAGTCGTATTTCTTAAGTCGCTGCTGAGTTGAGTGCGGAGCCTAGATTGTTTGTGACCAAGGTGTGTGTGTGTGTGTGTGTGTGTGTGTGTGTGTATTGGTTTAGGTCACCTTTTTAGTTAGCATATTTAAGCTTATGTTAAGACAAAAAAGAAGTCAGTTGTTTTAATTGAAATTAAAAGTGGAGTTTGTATGTTATAACAATTGGCGCAGCCGGTCTGTTGGACCAAAAGAAAAAAAAAAACAAAAAAAAAACTATGAAGTGAAAATAAATTGTGGTTTACCAAACACACAGACAACAACTGAAAAACAACTAAACAACAACAACAATACGTTCCTTTTATTGAAAGTGCTATAATCTCACATTTAAGAATAGAGAAATCAACGTCTAAACCAAAAACACCAACATAAAATAGTTACACCAAACACCAATCAGTTGCCGCATTAAAAAATAAACAACAGCAACAACGAAGCAAAAACCATCAACTGTAAATGCAAAGCTCTACACCGAGGTCACCAAAAAAAAAAAAAAAAATAAACAACAGCAACAACGAAGCAAAAACCATCAACTGTAAATGCAAAGCTCTACACCGAGGTCACCAAAAAGGCTTAGGAGCGGAAAGGTACGCGACGATTCCGGTATTAACTTAAAATCCTATTTAACACAGCAAATTGAAAGAGTGCAAGGGGGTGAGAAATTATCCACGATTACTTGCGATCGGATAGAAAAAAAACTAACTGAAACACAAAAAGAAAGATTAGAACAAATAAAAAAATTTAGAGAAGATTCGGAAAACTTCAAGCAAGAATTGGTAAAATTTCAAACCCACTCACACTCTTTCAAAGTAAGTGAAGATAGCTCTAGCTTGTACAATAATTGTACAAAAATAGAAGGTGATAGTAACTTAAGTGTTAGTTTGAATTGGTTAAGTGTTTCACTGTCTAAGTCAGAACAAGACCTTATCAGTTCGGTACGAATAGATTCAGCAAACAAAAAACAAATAGATTATTCAAAAATCGCTAAGCTCACGGCTCAATTGGTTCCCATATTTTCTGGTGACCAAAGCCCCCTAGTAGTGAGTGACCTTCAAATGTTTTTAGGTTGTTCGAAAAAGGTACTGGACTGTCTAGAAGACAGAGAACGGGAAGCCTTTCTAAATATAATACCAACAAGACTACGAGGGGGAGCTTATCAATTAGTGGCCTCAAACCCACCCACTTCGTTTCAGGATATTGAAACACTATTAAGCCGCACATACCTACCTAGAGAAACATACCAAGAATTAGTAAACAAACTACTGACCTTGCGACAACATCCAAACGAAACTCTTATTGCCTATACGGCACGAATAAGCCACATACTACAACAATGTAAGGAAGCGGCGAGAATAAAATATGGTGCAACAGTTGCACCCGTGATAACACAATTAGAAGATTTTGCAAAGAACTCTCTAAAAAGCTCGGTTACGAATCCATACTTAAGCCAGTACTTACTAACAATAAAGGATGAGCCCTTAGACTTATTAGTACGAAAGGCACTAGATATGGAAAAATTACAACAAACGGCCTTGCCTATTCAGACTGCCCAAATGTATCCAGCATACCCAAATTTATCAACAGCATCAACTGCGATTCCACAATGGAAATTCAAGGAATGTCCTTCTAATGGATACCCCCAACAACCCAGCCAGGCTCTAAATAGGTCTATTAGAGCTGCCGAACATTTAGCCGCAAAAATTACTTGCAATTTTTGTAGGAAAAAAGGTCACACTTATACAGAATGTTTGACTAGGAAAAATACACCATTTTGCTCTAATTGCAAAATATATAACCATGACATTAGAGACTGTCGACGATTAAACAACACATATACCAGACACTTAAGCAACGAACAATACAGACCAGGTGAACAGTTCAATAGAAATTTGGCAGGAAACTACAATAAGTATAACACTGACAGTACGCAAAAAATACACGCAGGGAACAGCGGTTATAACAGGGACACGAGAACCCCAAATATTCCGCGAATTTACAATGTGCGCATTAGATGCGATTTTTGCGGAAGGAATGGTCATTTAGTAGCTGAATGCCAACAAAAACAACGTTGGGAAGCCATGAATCAGGGAAACGAGTCGCGGTCGAGTCACAACTCCCCGACTCGACAATAAAAGAACACATTAATAAAACAGGGGAACTGCAGCCACCTACATCCGTACCCACCATAAGAGTGCCTATAGATATCGCAAATCCAGACACAGTAAGTCTTATAGTGGACACGGGTGCGGAGGTTAGTTTAATTAAGAAAAGTAGTATAAAAGAAAACACAAAAATAGAAAAAATTAATAAATGCACTCTACAAACAGCTTTTGGTAAGGGCACGACCCTAGGGAACTGTCAGGGAAATATAACTATAAACTCCAAAAAAAATTACCCTTGCACTTTTCAAGTGATAAATGGTATTAGTGGCATGTCGGACGATGGCCTATTAGGAAATGACTTCCTTTCCAAACACTGTAATGTCGATGGACCGAATGATCGTCTGATATTTCCACGTACAAAGCTTAACAGTGAAGAACTGCAAATACCCATAAAAAATAGACATAATTACATTAGAGAAAAACCTAAAAATCACGGAGGACAAGATCCCACTAAAACCACTTTAAAGCAATTCAAGCTCACTCGTACAGAGTCGAGCGCAGAAGAGTTTTGCTTGTCTATGATTGAGAGTAATAATCAAATACTCTGTCAGAGGGCAGTCGAAATAGGACATTACACTGACAAGGTGGAGCCCAAGGAGGTAATACAAACCACCTGTAATGTCTTTAAGGCTTCTTCCATAAGGGAAGCTGGCTGCTTAACCGAAGACAATAATCAAAGCCAAATACATGAAGTCATGGAACGAACAATTGTTTTTAATTTACCTGCCGTCATACCGGAGCGGTGTCATAAGATTATTGAGCTACCAATTAATTTCAAAGAAGAAATGATCTGCCTATCACAGGAATTTTTAGAAGGGGTCCTTTTATCAAATTGTATACTACCCACAGGCAATAAAAAGCCCTTAGTAGGCGTCCTTAATACCACAAATAATACAGTAAGGCTTGCTAAACTTACTCTAAAACTGCCGTCTGCACTGGGATACGAAAGAGTTCCAATACTAAACGAAATTAACACTACCAATACATCAAAGGTACAATTAAAAATAAATGATGAGAAAGATACTGATACAGACTGTGTTAAAAAAATTTTGTTCAATAAAATATACTCAGAGGAAATTAATTTACGAATGACTAAACTCGAAAAGGAAATTAAAGTCAGACACACTTTAAATGATGAAGAAAAAAAATCCATACTAGATCTTTGCCGCGAATTTAATGACATATTCCACCTAAAAGGTGACAAACTGACAAACACTGGGGCTGTATCGCATGAAATACCACTCATTCAAGATCAAGCCCCAATAAATCAGAAAATGTATAGGTTGCCTGAGACACAACGACAAATAATAAATGACCAAATTAAAGAAATGTTAGGAGACGATATAGTTCAACCAAGCAAAAGTCCATGGAATTCGCCTCTTTTAGTAGTTCCCAAAAAAGCAGGACCAGATGGAGAAAAAAGATGGCGAGTCGTAGTAGATTTTCGTAAACTAAATGAAAAAACTATTGGCGACGCTTACCCATTACCACGAATTGAGGACATATTGGATCAATTAGGTCATTCACGTTATTTTACGACACTGGATCTCGCCAGTGGTTATCACCAGGTACAAGTTCACCCAAGAGATCGACCCAAAACGGCCTTCAGCACAAACTATGGGCATTACGAGTTCAAACGTATGCCTTTTGGATTAAAAGGAGCCCCAGCCACGTTTCAACGGTTGATGAACTATGTATTAACAGGCTTACAAGGCATTGAATGCTTCGTGTATTTGGATGACATAGTCATCTACGGAAAAAACTTGGAGGACCATAATAGAAAACTAGTAAAAGTTTTCTCCAAGCTAAGGCAAAATAACCTTAAACTCCAGCCTGAAAAGTGCCAGTTCTTATGTAAGGAAATAGTTTATTTAGGACATATCTGCTCAGAGAAAGGAGCACTCCCCGATCCCAAGAAAACAGAAAGTGTGAAAAATTTTCCAGTGCCAAAAACGGTGCGTCAACTTCAATCGTTTCTGGGCCTTGCAAATTATTACCGAAAGTTTATACCGGCATTTTCTAAAATAGTGAAACCAATTACCAACCTACTGCGCAAGGACGTTAAATTTAAATGGACAGAGAAATGTCAAGAAGCATTTCAAAAAATAAAAAACGAACTCATTTCACCCCCCTCCTAATTTATCCAGATTTTGCCAGACCCTTCAATCTTACAACAGACGCGAGCAATGATGCCATTGGTGCTGTACTTTCCCAAGGCGAAGTAGGAAGGGATAAGCCAATTGCTTATGCGAGCCGAACTCTAAACAAAGCCGAACAAAAATACTCGACAATAGAAAAAGAACTTCTGGCGATTGTGTGGGCTACAAAAAATTTTAGATGCTACCTACAGGGACGACCATTCACGGTTTATACAGATCATAAACCACTTAAAGGCGTGTTCAACACCAAAGATCCTACCACGCGACTGGTAAGGTTTCACCACAAGCTCTCGGAGTATGATTATAAAATCGAATATAAACCGGGAAAATACAATACCAACGCAGATGCTTTAAGCCGAATACCATCGGAAATAAACGATAGTACCAAGTTTATTACAACAGCTATTATGCACACTAGACCAGAAGAAAGTATTACGGCATCTGAAGCAAACCAACTAAAATGCTATGCCATAACTTGAGCGCAGTCAAAAAGTTTAAAAGTACCTGCTACAATAGACACAGACAGCAGTCTAACCGAACAGAATAACACGAGTGTGAACAAAGAATCTAAACCCAACATACTAAAGGAAAACTTAAAAGTAGAAGTTTTGAGTAAGCCTGAGGAGATACAAATTATCCTTAAGGACTATCACGATTCTATTTTTGGGGGTCACCAAGGTGTATTGAAAACGTATAAAAAAATTCGTCGTAAATATTGGTGGAAAAAAATGCTGTACGACATTAAAACTTACATAAAAAAATGTAAAAAATGCCAAATAATGAAATCATCAATGCCAACAAAAATGCCTATGGTTATAACAGACATCGCGGAAAAGCCTTTTGATAAGATATATTTGGATATCGTAGGACCATTACAACAAACTTTAACAAATAATCAATATATTCTTACGTTTCAAGATAACCTCACCAAACTGGTAGACTGCTACGCCATCCCAAATGCATAAGCCCAAACAGTGGCTCAAATGGTATTCGACCAAATTATTACGCGCTATGGTATTCCAAAACAAATAGTAACCGATCAGGTGACAAACTTTTTAAGCGACCTCTTTAAAGACCTTTGTAAGCTATTAAAAATTAAAAAGCTACAAACTTCAGCTTACCACCCGCAATCCAATGGTGCTCTTGAACGAGCACATAGACCAATAGTTGAATACCTACGAAGCATTTGTGATGGAAACCCGCACTCCTGGGATCAATATATACGAACAGCAACATTTGTATATAACAACAGTTTCCATGATAGCACAAAACTCACACCAATGGAGTGCTTATATGGGTTCACATCGGATATCCCATCTAATTTAAAGCGTGAGCCAGAACCCATTTACAACCACGAAAGTTACTACCACGTACTCAAACACAAACTGCAGAAATCATATGCAATTGCCAGACATAACCTATTAAAGAGCAAACAACAATCAAAGGCTTATTACGATCATTCAATACGACCACAGAATTTTCATGTAGGAGATCAGGTCCTAGTAAAAAATGAAAATAGAAAGGGTAAATTAGCTCCCATTTGGCGAGGACCTTACCGGGTGATTGCTGTAAAAGGACCTGTCAATACACAGGTACAAGTAGGAAACAAACGAATAGTTATACATAACAACAGGTTAAAACCATATTACGAATAAAACAAATAATAAAAACAAAATAAAAAAAAAAAAAAAATTTTTATAAATTTGATAATAAGAACGAAAATTTAAATATTCCACTTTAATGACGTCCATCATATCTACGTATTTTTCACAGTGCAAAATGGAGTGGTGCTTAATTTTAATGGCGATAGGCCTAACCCAGGGAATTTCCATGGAGCAACCCCTAAATGTAACCCAGCTAAATGCCACAGGGGTTGTTTTCGAGGAACTGGGCGAACTATGGTTATACCAAAGTTCTTGGAGCGTATTAACGGAAATCGACCTCTCCGAATTGGACAACCAAACTACAGTTCTCGCCTATGCAATCAATACAAAACAAAGGGAGGCACTTGTGAACCCCAGGAACGACACATACAGGCAGTAATCTCGCAAATAAAGGGTAGGACACAAACAATCCGGGAACTAATAAATACACCACGTCAGAAACGATCTATATTCGACGGTATAGGAAGCGCATTACATTACTTGTTTGGTACAATGGATCACGCTAACGAAGAAGAGGTATATAGTAAGTTAGGAAAAATGGAATTGAAAGAAAACGAACTAATTGAACTCGAAAAACAGCAAGTCAGTGTAGTAAACTCGACTTTGAATAAAATACAAAAACCCTTGTCCGTTTTAATGACTAATCAACAACAGATAGGATACCGAATAACCGAATTAGAAAACGTAACCGATCAAATAGAAAAAAACACAAATGCGCCAAGACATACTCTACACGCTCTTGCTTCAAGTTATAGAACTAGAATCAAGACAACAAACCCTACTTGACGTAATAATAGCCACACAAAACAACAAAATACATCCATTACTTATTTCACCAAACACTCTAAATAAAATATATCTAAAAACAACATCTCTTTGCCAAGATTGTTTGCCAACGTTATATCAGACAACCAAAATTAAAACACATCTTCTTCATGACAAACTGATAATAAAGATAGAACTACCCATATTCGACCTTCCGAAAATGCAATATTTTCAAATATGGTGCTATCCAGTCCACACTAATAGCGGACTTTCGGCGATACCCAATATACAATATTCATACTTAGCTATCAACTACAATAGACAGACTCTGGTACTATTAAAGGAACAAAGCCATCAAAAGTACATTAAAGTTAGCCGAAATATAAATTTCGACTCATTTATCGGGCCCCTAGACGTTCCAATGACTCAGGCAACAACGACTAAAGAGTGTGTACTTAAAATGTTGCTAAACCCTTTAAACGATAAAATGGACTGCCCGATTAACCTACAAACATCTCCACAGGACACCTTAATAAAACTTAACAGGCCTAACACTTGGTTATTCTCGGTGAAAACCCCACAAGTATTACATGTTTCGTGCGAAAGTAGTTTTTCAACGTCAAAAGTCGAACACCAAGGAATAATAACCATAACGCAACCCTGCCAAATACAAATTGAAGAATATACAATTAAGTTTCAAGGACACAACAGACATCCACTCAAAATAAAACAACCAGACTTTTCCCCTTTAGAACAAAGAGACATAAAAAATTTAAACACAAGCTATACAAAATCTCTTATACAAATGAAAAGCAACCGATCAATACAAATCTTAATGGGCAAGGATACAAACGAATTTATAAATAAAGGGACAAAAACATTAGAAGAGGTACACAAAAAGTTAGTTCAATTAGGTAAAGAAAAAAGCGCCTCACACCATCATAAGATCGCACTAACTTCAATCTCTTTTTCAAGCTCGCTAATGCTATTGCTGGCTATGTACATTGCTTACAAAATCATTAATTTATTAAAAGAGAAACTACAAAAAACAAAAAAATTACCTATAGTACCTGTTGTAGATATTCAGCTTCAGGAGATTGAAACTCCTACGGACATTAACCCTCACATAACACCTAAACCAAGAAAGCCATTAGCAAGATCAATGACATTTACGACCAAAACACTTAACTTCTAACTAAAATTAAGAAAATTAACTAATAAATCTAAGAAATTGTGAAAAAATCTTATATGATAAATCAAATATTATATGATACAAAAAAAAAGAAAAAAAAAAACTTAGTAGCATACTCAAGTAAATTCTAAAAGAATAATTAAATATATATATACAATTATACGATTTATATATTATAAGAATTTCGAAGTTTTAAAAATCAAATGTATATCTGTTACGGTCATAACACAAACAAAATTTAAGTTATTCAAGTGTATTAAAAATCTCAAAAAAATATAATAATTACATTTATTCAATTCAGACTTAACTTTACGATTTATATGATCTTCATTTTATAAAAATTTAGAATCTATAAAAAATCCAATGTTGCCACACACACGGACTGTTGAACGACAGCAATCGAGAAATATTCCTTTTTTTTTACTAAACAAAAAAAAGTGTAATATTTCTCTTGCAAAAAAATGGAAGGAAATGTTGCGTTCAATAGACTGCAAACTAGCTTTATGATCCCATGGTCACTGGAACGGATACAGTTTCATTGTCATTGAAGCTAACCGAGTTCAGGGCCAATGGTTTGTGCAAGCTATGGCCACGAGCAGTCAGTTCATTGCACTAACGACATCAGCATTTTGGAAATACGTGCTTCAGCTGGCGTCGATCAAGCTAGCGGAGTCGTATTTCTTAAGTCGCTGCTGAGTTGAGTGCGGAGCCAAGATTGTTTGTGACCAAGGTGTGTGTGTGTGTGTGTGTGTGTGTGTGTGTGTGTGTGTGTGTGTGTGTGTGTGTGTGTGTGTGTGTGTGTGTGTGTGTGTGTGTGTGTGTGTGTGTGTGTGTGTGTGTGTGTGTGTGTGTGTGTGTGTGTGTGTGTGTGTGTGTGTGTGTGTGTGTGTGTGTGTGTGTGTGTGTGTGTGTGTGTGTGTGTGTGTGTGTGTGTGTGTGTGTGTGTGTGTGTGTGTGTGTGTGTGTGTGTGTGTGTGTGTGTGTGTGTGTGTGTGTGTGTGTGTGTGTGTGTGTGTGTGTGTGTGTGTGTGTGTGTGTGTGTGTGTGTGTGTGTGTGTGTGTGTGTGTGTGTGTGTGTGTGTGTGTGTGTGTGTGTGTGTGTGTGTGTGTGTGTGTGTGTGTGTGTGTGTGTGTGTGTGTGTGTGTGTGTGTGTGTGTGTGTGTGTGTGTGTGTGTGTGTTGGTTTAGTTCACCTTTTTAGTTAGCATATTTAAGCTTATGTTAAGTTATGTTAAGACAAAAAAGTCAGTTGTTTTAATTGAAATTAAAAGTGGTGTTTGCATTTTATAACACTAGTGACATATAGAGAAGGTATCTACATCTTATAGGAGAGGATTGTGGAAAAATTGTGGGTCCGAGCAAAAGTGGTTACATCAAATAAATATAATTTCGCTTTGCTGCAGTCAAATACAGTGGGGAAAAATTTGACAAAGGTACAAGAGGCAGACGTAGTGTTTGATTTCGTAGATAAATATCACGAGCACAAGAGTGCGGCTCAAGAAAAGAGATTTGAGGAGTATAAGAGAGATTTTAAGGCTCTGAGAACAAAGTTAGGCGAGGTGCAACAACTAAGAATTGGAGACCAAGGTAGAGCAGAAGAGCTGGATTTGGAAAACGAAAGATTACTAGTTCTGTTACGAGTAGAAGACGTGTCGACAGAGTTAGTAGAGAAGTTAATTGTCCAACAAGCTAGAGTAGATTTTGAGACAGTCGAACAAGCAAATGCTGGAATTAGAGAGTTACAGGTACAAAATAGGCATTTGTAGGAAGAATTGAAATTAGCAACCGAAAATTTATTGCATCATAAAGAGAAAACAGACGTAGAGACAGAAGAAGGAGGACATATCTACGAGAATATAGAAATAAAAGATAATACAATGATAATACAATGAAAGATAATTTCTCTGGTGTGAGGTTAATGGCCTAGAATTAAATTTTTCCAAGTGCCATATCTTAACCTTTTATCGAAAAAATGTTTGCATTATTTTGATCTTTGTTTCTCATTTAAACCTCATAAAGACTACGTTATTTCGAGGGCAAACTCTCAACTAGGTTTTGTTAAAAGAAACTCCAAGAAGTTCTCTGATCCACATACAGTGAAATCCATTTTTATGAGCTTGGTCAGGTCCCTTTTAGAATATTCCAGTGTTATTTGGAGCCCTTCATATGCAGTTGATGTTAACAGAGTCGACAAAAGTGCAAAAAAGGTTTTCTCGCTTTGCTCTGCGTAACTTATACACATATCAGGACATGCCTTCATATATTGTTCGTTGCAAACTTCTTGGGATTCAAACTCTGGAGCAAAGAAGAAAACATTTTTCAATATTATTTATTAAGGACATTTTAGATCGCAAAATCTAATGTCCAGAATTGCTGGAACTTATCTATTTGTATGCGCCAATAAGAGGCCTAAGGGAAAGACCGCTATTTTATATTTTTCCCCATAAAACTAACTTTACTCAAAATGAGGTCATAATTAAATGTTTAAGTCTATGTAATTCTGTTGCTAGCCATGTGGACTTCAGTATGAATAGAGAAATATTTAAGAAAATATTAGTTGAAATTTTATCTCTAGTTTAAGATATTTAGGTTAAGTTGCTGTATTATATCTGTGAGGGCAGTTGCCCAGTAGATGAAATAAATAAATAAATAAATGAATCTAAGCGGAATAGCTAAGACCGTGAAAAATCTGGTCCCATTATTCTCGGGAACCAACTCACCAACGGAGGTTTACAGGTTCATACAGGATCGAGGGTGCGATCAAGGTTCATTAATATAGGTTAAGTCACTTGAGAGAAAAGCACTCTTTTTCCGCCTTTGCTCGAACTGTCAAAGTAGCTGTTAGCTAACAATTGTACTTACTTACTTACTTACTTAGATGGCCGTGACAACCCGTGTCCGGATTTCGACCGACCTCATCAGCTCTCGCCAGGCGCCTCTGCTTTGCGCGCGCCTTCTCCAATCGGATACACCAAGTGCGGTTAGGGCTTCCTCAGCCTGGTCCATCCATCGGAGGCATGGTCTCCCTCGTCGTCGTTGACCAGCGACCCTCGCCTCGAGCACCTTTTTCGCTGGAGCTTCGTCGTCCATACGATGGACATGACCCAGCCAGCGTAGTCGCTGCACAGTTATACGCCGAACTACGTCAATGTCTCCGTAGAGCTCATACAGCTCGTGGTTCATTCGGATGCGATAGTCATCGCCGACTCGAACAGGACCGAATATTTTGCGAAGAACTTTTCTCTCGAACACCCCCAGAGCGGCTGCGTCAGTTTGCGAAACTACCCATGCCTCAGCGCCATAAAGCAGCACAGGTAGAACGAGCGTCTTGTAGAGTGTTAGTTTTGTCGATCGAAAGAGGGCTCTGGAACTTAGTTGCTTACTGAGCCCGTAGTAGCACCTATTAGCAATTATTGTTCTTCGCTTTATCTCCAGGCTTATTTCGTTGTTAGTGTTAATGGCGGTGCCAAGGTAAACGAACTCCTTGACTACTTCAAAGTTATAGCTGCCGGATGAAACGTGGGAGTCTAAACGCCGCGCTCCCTTGTTTGTAGACAGCATATACTTTGTTTTACCCTCATTTATCGTCACACCCACTTTGGCTGATTCCTTTTCGATAGCGGCGAAAGCAGCGGTAACATATCTCTTGGTTCTGCCAACAATATCAATATCATCAGCGTACGCAAGGAGCTGGACACCTTTATAGAAAATGGTGCCATTACGATGCACACCGGCCTTTCGTACGATCCCCTCCATGATGATGTTGAAGAGATCGCAAGACAGTGGATCGCCTTGCCTGAAACCTCTTTCGGTATTGAAGGTTTCGGAGAGGTCATTTCCTACCTTAACGGAGCTGCGTGTGTTGCTCAACGTCATTCTGCAAAGTCTAATCAACTTTGCAGGTATACCGAACTCAGACATTGTTGCGTATAGGCAATCCCTTCTCGGGCTATCGAACGCAGCTTTAAAATCGACAAAGAGATGGTGTGTGTCAATTTGATTTTCGTGGGTTTTCTCCAGGATTTGTCGCAGCGTGAAAATCTGGTCTATGGTGGACTTACCAGGTCGAAAGCCACACTGATAAGGTCCAATCAGCGTTTTTGTAATCGGCTTTAATCTTTCACACAGTACGCTTGAGAGAACCTTATATGCGATGGAAATAAGACTGATACCTCTATAACTAGCGCAGATTGTAGGGTCTCCTTTCTTAAGTATAGGGCACAGTACACTGAGGTTCCAATCGTCGGGCATGCTTTCTGCTAGCCATATTTTGCTGATGAGCTGATGCATGCGCCTTATCAATTCATCGCCGCCGGTTTTAAACAATTCAGCTGACAGGCCGTCAGCACCTACTGCTTTATTGTTTTTGAGTCGTTGGATAGCAACTCGAACCTCTTCATGGCTAGGTGGTGATACTTCCACTCCGTCATCGTCGATTGGTGGCACTGCACTGCGCTCTCGATGGGCGGCATTGGTGGAATCGTCGCCAGTAAGTAAATTGGAGAAGTGCTGTCTCCACAATCTAAGCACACACTGTGTATCCGTATTCAGATCTCCATTTTCGTCTCTGCAAGTGGATGCTCCGGACTTGAAACCTTGGGTTAGACGCTTAACCTGTTGATAGAATTTTCGTGCATCCTTCTTGCCCTGGTATACCTCTAGTTCCTCACGCTCACGCTTTTCCTGCTCTCTTTTCTTGCGTCTGAAAAGGCGCCTCTCTTCCTTCCTCTTTTCGCGGTAGTTTTCTCGCACGGCTCGCGTTGCAGCTGACTGCAGCGTTTTTCTGTATGCGGCGTTTTTTACTGCAGTCGCGATGCGACACTCCTGATCGTACCATTGGTTCCGAGGTTGCGGGCGCCGGAAACCAATGACTTCTTCAGCGACAGTGCGCATGGAGTAGGATATATGCGCCCAAAGTCCACCGGCGTCGTCGAGTCCAGAGGTTGGTTGGTTGAGCTTAACCGAGAGTTGAGCGGAGTAGGCTTCGGCAGTCCGTTGAAATTGCAGCTTAGCGACATCTAGCTTTCGTTGCATTCCTGTGCGTATGTTCTTTGCATTGCATAATCGCATGCGGATGTTGGCTGCAACAAGATAATGGTCGGAGTCAATGTTGACCCCCCGAAATGTACGCACATCTAGAACACTAGAGACATGCCTTCCGTCGATTACAATATGATCAATTTGGTTTCGCGTTTTTTGATCAGGGGACAGCCAGGTGGCCTTGTGGATGTCGAGGTGCTTAAATCTGGTGCTACTAACTACCATGTTTCGTGCCGCGGCGAAGTCGATCAGTCTTAGACCGTTGTTCGTAGAGGTCTCGTGAAGACTGAACTGACCGACAGTGGGGCCAAAGATGCCTTCCCTTCCGACTTTCGCATTAAAATTGCCGAGGACTATTTTCACGTCATGAAGCGGAAGGTGGTCATATACGTCCTCAAGACTAGCGTAGAAGCGTCCTTGATGGCTTCGTCCTTTTCCTCCGTCGGGGCGTGCGCGCAAATAAGGCTTATGTAGAAAAATTTTGCCTTGATGCGGATCGTGGCCAATCTTTCGTTCACAGGTGTGAACCGGGAAACAAGGTGGCGTAGTTTCCGGCTAACAACGAATCCACATCCGAATTCGCGCTTCTCCGCATGGCAGCTGTAGTAGATATCACAGTGTGCTTGTTTAGAGCAGCCTTGCCCTTTCCATCGCATTTCCTGGATGGCGGTGATGTCAGATTGTATTGTTTTGAGGGCTTCCGCCAGTTGGATAATGGCACCTTCCCTATAAAGGGTTCGGACATTCCAGGTGCATATCCGTAAATCATGGTCCGTTTTTCGTTTGCGGTGGTCGTCAACGTAATTGGGGTTCTTATCCGAGGCTGGTTTAGTTTTCATTGGGCAGTAGTAATGTGGCGGGACCCAAACCCTGCGCACATTCCATGTTTAAGGTCTGTGGATAGACCCGCCGCTCAAATTAGCCGTCAAACTGACGGATACCAGTTTGCCGTTGCCCAGGGAACACCAGATGGAGGTTTGAGTCGACTTCGCCCCCTCTTCCCCAATTGTACAGTTTCAGGTTTTTTTTTTTCTTGATAACCAATATTAATGAACCTTGGGTGCGATCTTGCAATAAGAGCGTTCAGTGCTAGTGAGTTACCACGCGTTATAGAATGTGCTAAGTTGAGATTACACGGGGATGCTTTTGATTTATGCAGGGGAGGACAATTTGCCAATATTGAGGAATTTTACCTATTAATTAAATCCAATTATCTAAGGGAAACAACTTACAATTCAGTTTTTATGGAATTGTCGAAATGTGTTCAAGAGCCAGGGGGAAAATTACAAGCATATGCAAGAAGATTAAGTTCGATTGAAGCAAGAGGGAAGGATTGCATAGGAGAAGAGACAGGTTTGTTGGGCCAATTAAATAAGGCGGTGGTGACGGCCTTTAGGGTAGGATTGAATGACCCAAGCTTAAAACCAGTAGTATTGACTATGGAGGGCAAGAATTTAGCCGAGATAGTAACTATGGCGGCCGAAATAGATTGTATGTTGAGGTGCGCAGGTCAATATGGATCCAGGGTCACACAGCGGAAACAGGTGTATGCAGTAGTGGACGAAATAAGGAATGTGAACAGGCAGGTTAGCCAAGATCGAGGGGATATATATAGATTCTATCCAAATAATAGTAACAGAAAACAAAGTTTGCCGGCCAAAGATGTTAGAACCCGAAATAAATGTTCGTTCTGTGGGAAATTGGGACATACCAGGGAAGAGTGTCTTACAAGAAGAAATACTCCATACTGCGAGAAATGCCAGGAATATAGTCATGAAAAAGGGTGAAATTGTGTCCAATAATTCAAGCCTAGAAATAAACAAACCCAAGAGACAAGTTTTGAGAATAAGAATAATAGAGGCGTCAATACAAGAAACCCATTCAGTGATAATAGGGGGAAGAATTTCGGTAGGGAGCAAAGACCGGTAGTGCAATGCAAGTGGTGTCTCTAAGCCAATAGAGAGTGTAATAACAGAGAATATCACATCCGAAGAGATTGTAAATATCTGTACCCCTCAGTCAGTGGAAGTAAAGGAAGAGTTAACCCCTAGAGAAATTATAAAGGCTTGCATCTCAAAGCCAGTAAAAGGTGGTGTATATCTAAGCCAGGAGATGGAGAGTATTAGTTGTCATGGGCACCTTAACGCAGTTTTGTTTTTTTTTGACACTTGAGGGATCAAATGTCAAGCACCACAGATTTTTTTCGTGTACCTACGACATTTTGATTGGTGGTCCGTGCAGACCGACCTTTATAGCCTTTTTACGCTTTCCTGTAATTTTTTTTTTTTTTTGTTTGATTAAATTTTCTACCACACCATGATATTCTTGACAGTTTACTGCATACTTCTCCGTGTCAAAGGCAGTTTGACAGTTCGGTCACATGAGATGTCAATTTGAGTTGGTTTTACATTTTCGTAACTATTTCAGTTCATGCGCGGTAAAAGTACATTTTTTTTCTCCAAGGTTGAGATTACACCAAACGGTAGCCAAATAAATTTCGAGCAGCGACATCTGGCTGTCAATTGGAATTATATAGCATCGAAAAGCTTCGGCGAATAATTTATACCGTTTGGCCTTTTAGCCTATCTCGGCTTACCTTCTAAAAGGGAATGCTCGTTTATGTATTTCTCAGCCAATCACGGCCAAGCTTCTAAACGAGCATAAGATTTGGGTCGTGGCGTGATTTGAGCGGGACCCGAAGCTTTGTCGGTGACTGTAGGTTTTTATGGACGAAAACACGGCGTCCGACAATTTCCCGTGTAAAAGCTCTCTAATGGGTACAAATTTGGCACCATTGGCCAGAACTGTTTCGAGAAAAATGCACCCCTGGGTACATGTTGCGCAAGCAGCGAAAAAAAAATATTGGAGATTAATTGATTGATAGTTTTCAAGAAGGCATGTTTCGTGTGCTCAACTAATTTGCTACTGTTTGTGTTGGAAAAAAAAAATAAGATGATTGTGTTTGCCGTGAAAATAATATCAAATATAAGACTATTTGACATATACGTCGTAGTCAGTGGCATGAAATGAAAAACGAAAAACCAAACTAAAAAAAAAATATACGATTCAAACACAAATTGTGCACGATAAATGGTATGGCTATAAAGAAAAAATTGATGAAGTTTAAGTGATAAAAGTTGGCTAAACAGACAAAAGAGAAAAAAAACGGGGTGAAAAATGTATATAAATTGAAAAAATTTTTTTATATAAAAAAAAAAGGAAAAAATAAAATCTCCTACAACATGAAATTACAGTAAGCGTGTATCCACCTGCGAACTGCTGGACGCTTACGAACCGTATACACGCTAAAGTGGCTAGCTGTTATCAGCAGCCGGCTAGCAGATTGCGGCTAAGTGCCCATAAAAGGATTCCAGCTTTCATTGGCACATATTCTATTCAATCCAGATTTAATATTGAGGACGTGGAGTTCGAAAAACTTCGGCTAGTGGTTCTTAACGCACTTGTTTGTAGCGTGAAGACAAGCGTACCACCAGAGGTATAAAGGCGGCAAGCGCCAGGGGCAACGGAACAAGTGCTGTGTGGCAAGTCATCTCTTCGCCAAAGACAATTGGCAAACATTTGCTAGAAAATGCAAGAATCAACAAGGAACAAAGAACGTCATTTGCATCAGAATTCGGGGTGAGATACTCAGTTTTTTCTAAATTGCCGCATCGGTCTAGTGAGCGCAAGTGACTGTACTAAACTCATGTATGCACACACACACGCAGGCATACCTTTTAATTTATTGCGTCAACCAGCAACAGAAACATACCTGAACTGAAGCAACAGCACACACGCAGTTTTCCAAACATTTATTGATACTCTCCAATACATTTGAAACCTACTATAAACACGCCAAACCTGTTCAATTTTCACAGGAATGTTCTAAAGTTAAAAACGAAAATTTCAGCTACAACAACACGATCAAAATCAGCAACGTCAGCAGCAGCAACTACATCATAATCATCAACAACAACAACAACAATCTGGAAGGAGCAGCCAGCCAGCAAAACCTACAGCCAGCGTCATCCTCAACGTCAGCTAAACAACAACAACAGCAACATCATCACATGCAAGTTCTTCAACAAATCCATCGCTTCCATCCACAAACAATCCATACAACAACAACCACCGTTGACAGGGACAAGCCAAGGAGAAGAAAAATAAAACACCAGGAATGAAACAAAGAAAAAAACAATAAAAAAAAAAAAAAAACAGGCCAAGTGGACACAGGTTTTTGGCACGATTTTGTATTTTTAAGATTTATGTATGTATTCATTCATTATATATGGTAATATAGTTTATTGAGGGTAGATTGACATGCTAAACTTTCGGCACACCACGGTAATTGCCTTCCCTTATAAAACATCGTTAGACTTTCAGTTGGGACTTACAGGATAGATTAAACTAATACCGCAAAGAACTAGCATACATAAAGTCGACATGCCTGCTTATTACGCATAGTAAAAAAACAATAGTGGTATTCAATTAACGCCGTATTTGTGGTGTTAATAGCGTATGTGCCGTAAGTTCCCTGTAGGAAAATCAACTAATTTAAAAGTAGTTGATAAAGTAGTTTTTTGTCAACCACAACTAGTTGAAATTCATTTTCAAAATCACAATTTTTTCAAAATCTTCGATCAAAAACTCAAAAAGCCTTAGCAGGATCTTAATCATTCTTTGTTTTTTTTTAGATGAACAAGCTGTGAAAAATCGTGTCCACCGCATATTTAAGGTATCTTACAAAACTACAAATTCTTGCTATATGGTTGAATATTTCTTATCCAAAAATTCAAAAACTTTTCTTCAAAATATATATAATTATAATGTAAAATCAAAATGTATCTAAAAAAAAAAACCGTAGATTAAATATAAAACTTTTAATACAGGGTTTTTTCCGCTTAAAAAACTTTAGTAGGCCCTTAAACAATTCAATGGCGGGTAGGATGTTCAGATTGACAATCCGACAAACATGCACATTTGCATTGTTTTGATTTTATGGTTCATAAACTCAATGCAATGCAAATGACTACCCTGTAGGAAAATCAACTAATTTAAAAGTAGTTGATAAAGTAGTTTTTTGTCAACCACAACTAGTTGAAATTCTGACTTTTCTCCATAGAACGAACTAACTTATTTTGTATGGTGATGTCCGCTAAAAAAGTCAATTGACTTTCGTCTGCATATATTTTCAACTACTTGTTAAATTAGTTACATTTAAATTATTTTTTTAATTGCTTTTAAATAACCAATTGAAAACTATTACTGATGGCCTAAAGTTAATAATATTTGATTAAATAACATGGTTAAATATATATAAACTTGTAATCTAATAAAAATTTGCAATCAAAACATGTCAACATCAGAGTAGTTGACGCCTTAATATAATTAAAAGTAGTTCATATACTGGTTTATTTTAAACTAGTTTTTTAATTAGTTGTTTTTAAAAACAAGTTAGTTTGTTCCTATAGGGTTCATACAACTTACCACACATACGCAGTTTACATCACAAATACATCGTTCATTGAATACCACTAATACAATTTTTATTAACAATAATTTAAAAAGAAACATCTCGTATATGAATTGTAAGTCAGCATGTAAGAATAAATTATATACAAACATGTATAAACAATCCGAGATATTGATATTGTTTTTTCCACAGACGAAAAAAACGTACATTCGATCGGTATTTCCTGCACTCAATTTTTCGTACGGTCTTAATTTATTTCTTGAAAAGATAATCAAGCCTGATTGAATTAATTACTAAATATAGCTCGATTGTATTAAAATCTTTTTTTGGTCGGTTTGCATTAAACAAAAATTTGGGTTTTTTTATTTTTCTTAAAACATCATTTAATAATTTTCACGGTTAAACAAAAAAACTGTGCTTAGAATGAAATTCGGTAGAACTGAAAATTTTCCCATAGCTCCATATTCTTTTAATCTACTAATTAGTTTTGTGTAATAGTCCGGTGTTTATATATATTACTAACAAATACATTTTTTTTATTAATGCTTTTGATTGTCATTGTATGTATAGGATACAGAAAAACAGATTGTATTTTAATTAACCATTTGGCAATCGTTGATTAAAATAATTTTTTTGTGTGACTGTGTTATATATACAGCGACAAACGAGACTATTTCTTTTATCCATATTTGATTATATATATTTATTTAACACAACACACAAATGTCTAAAAAGAATTATATTCAATAATAATAATAATTTCTTATTATCAAGAAATATGCTCTATATATATATACAGAAACATATAGTAATAATAACAATAATTGATAGAAAAAAAAGGGGATTAAGCTTAAAATATTCTAAGATAACACCTATTACACTTAAAAAAAAAAATTAAACTTAAAATATTATAAGATAACACCTATTACACTTCAAAAAAAAATTAAAACTTAAAATATTCTAAGATAATACCTATTACACTAAAAAAACAAATAAAACTTAAAATATTCTAAGATAACACCTATTACACTAAAATAAAAAATAAAACTTAAAATATTCTAAGATAACACCTATTACACCAGAAAAAAAATAAAACTTAAAATATTCTAAGATAACACATATTACACTACAAAAAAAAAAATAAAACTTAAATTTTCCATCCAATTTAATAAAATGTATTGAGATCATAATCATTACATTTATTTAATATAAATATCTATTTATGTAAGATTATTGTATTATTAAATATATTTTTGTATACAGCTAGCATTAGGGTAGATCCCAGAAGGGGAAATAAATAATGATATTTGTATGGGCACAAATTTTCTTCTTTTTGCTTAATAATACGACTATGTAGGGGTAAAGTTACCTCAGGTGATGGCAGGGACAGGGTAGTGGTGACGTAAGTATTTTCAGGAATATGGGGTAACCTGAAACGAGGCAAGAGGGTCACCATGCCTGGTCTTTTGTGGCCAGAAGGGGAGGGTTAGGCTAGGTCGATGAAATCCTACCTATCATCGAACACAGGCGTAGACAGCGGTGGGCAACTTTAGGTTTTTGTGCGTGCTAGTGCAACTCGGTAAGCTTTGGTGGCTTTGACGTCCACAGCGATTCTAAACGGATTTTGTTTTTTCTTTCTCGATTTTTTTTCAGGTTGTCAGGGATTGCTTTTTCACCACGGAAGTTTTAAAAAAGAAAAACTGGTACGATTTTTCATTCTTGTCGTTTCATCCTGTCGACCAGGGCTGGCAAAGAACACCACCCCTCCGGCGAGCCTTAGCCGCGCAATACGCCAGCGTACCAGTGCTGCCAGTAGGACGACAGGGGTGCAGGTCAAAGGCTAACTGGCCACATGACAGCATTCTCAAGCATAGAGGGAAACATGACATAGTCCAGAGTTTGAGGAAACAATTGGGTTGTTGAGAACAACAGCAAAAAAATTTTTTTAAAACATGGTAACTATCATGCAAATTATTTTGTATGCAATTAATATGGTAAACGTGGGAGAAAGAAATATAAACGAAATGATGGAAAATAAGAATATAAAGGTTATTGAGATACTTGAAATTATAATAGGTAGAGACATTTATGTATAAAATAAAAATGTTTAATAAAAATAAGTCAAATTGATGCTGGCACAGAAATCTGACCATGCAGGAGAGTAAGAGGGGGAATGTTTTGGCGTCTCCAAAGTGAATGATGTGTTTGTAGAAATTCCTTGCAAGAATGCTATAAAGGGACAACTCATTCTACTTGTAGATTACGAAGCAGACACGAGTATGGTTAAACAAAGTGCGTTAGAATCAATTGAAAATAGAAGCAAAGAAATAAAAGATTTAAGTGGAGCGTTCGGAGGCTTCATCAAGACGTTGGGTGAGCTAAAAATTTCATATAGCGGAGTTGAGAATCTAAGTTTTAAGTTATACGTGGTGGCACTAGAACAAGGATTACCTTTAGATGGAATACTAGGAAGAGATAATTTGTTGTACAGATTGTAATAAACACAAGGGAAAAACTGGTCACAATGTATGACAACATGGGAAAAATAATTACATTGCTATAGTTGACACAAGAAAGAGTTGAGAGAAGACAAACACTTAATTAATTATAATGAAGAAATAAAGATTAAAGCGCGAACCGCACAAATAATAAGAACAAAAGTGAACACAAAGATTCCGGTGCTAGTAGTACATAAACAAGAAATTGAGCCAGGAGTTTATTTAGAAAAAAGTTTAACCAACGTAGTTAACAATACAGCATGCGTATCAGTTTTGAATGCGACGGAAAGAGATACGACCATACCGAGAAATTATAAACTAGAATTCTCAAATTTTAATATGTATAAAACAGATAATCACACGATATACAGCGTAAGGGAACATAACGTAAGAGAAAGATTTGAAAAATTAACAGGTAAAATTAAATTGGACACAAATTTAAATACAGAGGAACGGTTTTCAATAGAGAATTTATTAACTTCATACCATGATATTTACCTATTAGAAGGAGATAAATTATCATATACTCCTGTTTTAAAACACGAAATTCGGGTTCAAGCAGATCAGCCGCCAATAAATTAGAAACAGTATAGATTACCTCAGGCCCATAGAGAGGAAATTCAGAACCAAGTAGAACAGCTTTTGAGAGACGACATAATTAGGCCAAGCAAGTCACATTGGAACTCGCCATTAGTATTAGTGCCAAAGAAAGCAGGAAGTGATGGAAAGAAAAAGTGGAGGTTAGTCATAGATTTTAGAAAGGTAAATGACGCCACTATCAAACAAGTTTTTTCAATTCCAAGAATTGGTGAAATATTAGATACAGTGTCCTCACTTACTGGTGACGATTCCAACAATGCCGCCCGTGGAGAGCGCAGTTCAGTGCAACCAATTACCGATGACGGAGTGAAAGTATCACCACCTAGCCATAAAGAGGTTCGAGTTGCTATCCAACGACTCAAAAACAATACAGCAGCGGGTGCCAACGGCCTGTTAGCTGAATTGCTTAAAACCGGCGGCGATGAATTGATAAGATGCATGCATCATCTCATTAGCAAAATATGGCTAGCAGAAAGCATACCCGACGATTGGAACATCAGCGTACTGTGCCCTATACTTAAGAAAGCAGACCCATCAATCAGCGCCAGTTATGGAAGTATCAGTCTTATTTCCATCGCATATAAGGGTTCTCTTAAGCGAACTGTGTAAAAGATTAAAACCGATTACAAAATCACTGATTGGACCTTATTAGTGTGGATTTCCACCTGGAAAGTACACCATAGACCAGATTTTCACGCTACGACAAATCCTGGAAAAAACCCACAAAAATCAAATTGACACATACCATCTCTTTGTCTATTTCAAAGCTGCGTTCGATAGCCCGAGATGGGATTGCCTATACGCAACAATGTCTGAGTTTGGTATACCTGCAAAGTTGATAAGACTTTGCGGAATGACGTTTAGCAACACACGCAGCTCCGTCAAGGTAGGAAATGACCTCTCCAAAACCTTTAATACCGATAGAGGTTTCAGGCAAGGTGATCCACTGTCTTGCGATCTCTTCAATATCATCAGGGAGGGGATCGTACGAAAGGCCTGTTGTGAATTAATCACAAACGAAGCAAATATCCACAGCATATTTGTAGGCACTACCTTTTGTGCAACCTTGAATACAACAACCTTGAATTTCTAAATTCAAGGCCAATGCCAAGTCCAAGTGCGACTGCATGAAAGTGCAGTATCAGCATTAATGCACAAAACCGTTTAAGCTATGACGCGTCCCATAACTTAAACGGTAACAAGCGAGCAGCTTAAATAGCAAGTAATATCGCCAGTATGTTGTTGTTGCCATGGTCATGAGAAATAAACTGACACCTTTGTGCCTTCTGCACCGAGAACAAAATGCGTCGACAGCATTTAAAATTAATAATATTTTATTGTTGTTATTACATGCATTCAGTTATGGTAATTTAAATTTTTAATATTTTATTGTTGTCATTGCATGCATTTATAGTATTTTTTGATGCAATTAATATTTGGACAATATTTGGGGCAAGAGAATTCAGCGTTTCGAAATAAGCAAAAGAATGTATGGCAAACAAAATGCAATACGGGCATTTTGTACACATGTTAAATTCAAGAATGTTTCCGGGCAATTTTAATCTCGGTCAGAAAATAAAGAAATGTTTTGTGAAATTTAAATTATAAAACTAAACCATTGTAAAGTATTGCGAAATTAAATAGCAAATTAATCGATAAGCTAGACTTAAGTATGTAACAAAATTTATAAGAAGAAGCGAGCCCAGATATGACAAAAATATCTGATCTCTGCTAAATAAAGAGTTCAATTGAAAGTTAACCAACGAACGTATTAAGTCAGACCGTGAGTGTTTAATTTCAGTTTCTTGTTTGGAATTAGCACTGTAATGACGACCGAGGTAGCTGAGGATCTTGGCCAAATCTGGATAGAATAGGTGAGTATAAAAGCCGTTAACTCCATCAAATGAATGGCACTTCATCATAAAAAAACGACGTTGATTTACTGGTTCTAAGTGCCAGGTGCCCACTAGAAAACTCGGCTCAGGTGTATCGCCTACAGCCACACCTTATAACAGGATATAGCCCAAAACCGTATCCATCCAAATTAGAAAGTTTAGGCCACGACAGCGGGCCTACGGGTATCCTCACAGGGAGGATCCTAAAAGGCCGGTGTGCATCGTAATGGCACTATTTTCTATAAAGGTGTCCAGCTCCTTGCGTACGTTGATGATATTGATATTGTCGGCAGAACCAAGAGAGATGTTACCGCTGCTTTCACCGCTATCAAAAAAGTATCATCAATCTATCAAAAAGGATAGTGGGTTTGACGATAAATGAGGGTAAAACAAAGTATATGCTGTCTACAAACAAGGGAGCGCGGCGTTTAGACTCCCACGTTTCATCCGGCAACTATAACTTTGAAGTAGTCAAGAAGTTCGTATACCTTGGCACCGCCATTAATACCAACAACGAAATCAGCCTGGAGATAAAGCGAAGAACAATAATTGCTATAGATGCTACTACGAGCTCAGTAAGCAACTAAGTTCCAGAGCCCTCTCTCGATCGAATCAAAACTAACACTCTACAAGACGCTCGTTCTACCTGTGCTGCTTTATGGCGCTAAGGCTGGGTAGTTTCGCAAGCTGACGCAGCCGCTCTGGGGGTGTTCGAGAGAAAAATTTTTCGCAAAATCTTCGGTCCTGTTCGAGTCGGCGATGACTATCGCATCCGAATGAACCACGAGCTGTATGAGCTCATTGACGTAGTTCGGCGTATAACTGTGCAGCGACTACGCTGGCTGGGTCATGTCCATCGTATGGACAACGAAGTTCCAGCGAAAAAGGTGCTCGAGGCGAAGGTCGCAGGTCAACGACGACGAGGGAGACCATGCCTCCGATGGATGGACCAGGCTGAGGAAGCCCTAGCCGCACTTGGTGTATCCGATTGGAGAAGGCGCGCTCAAAGCAGAGGCGCCTGGCGAGAGCTGATGAGGTCAGCCGAAACCTGGACACGGGTTGTTACTGCCACCTAAGTAGGTAAGTAAGTCCTAACTGTAGATATTTTTCAACTCTAGATTTGGCAATTGGGTACATCAGAAGTCCTCGTAAACAAAAATTATAGAGAAAAAACCGCGTTTAGTACCGCATTTGGGCACTATGAATTCAATAGAATGCCATTTGGATTCCCCGGAGCCCCAGCAACATTCCAAAGGTTGATGTGATATGTATGTAAACTCTGGAATTACTCCTCTTAGTTAGTAAACTCTTAAATAATTAGAATAAGTGCTCTCTTGTAAATAGTAGTTCGTAAGCTATGAATACTTTTTAAAACTATAGTAAAAGTTAGTCTTAATTGTGAGCTCAACTAAAAATGTTTTATTAATACGAGTATTAAACATATTAATGGCGACGAGGATGGGATAGAAAAGGGAATATTAAACTTAATTGTTTAAGAAATGTGCATGATCAAAATGATTTAACATATCTAAATAATTTTAGGTGTCAGGAAAGCAATAAAGCTGTATGTAAAACGTATATTGAAAATGTTAATTATATGATGGAGATCGATACTGGTGCATGTGTGACGGTTTGTCATGAATCTGATTATTTAGAAAACTTCAGTCACTGCCTATTAAAGGAAGAAAAAAAATATTTGAAAGTAATTACGGGCGATAACGTTAAAGTTTTAGGCAAAGTTAATGTACGCGTAAAAGTTAAAAATAAATTATATAATCTTGATTTAGTAGTAATTCGTACAGCAACAAAGTTTGAACCACTCATGGGTAGAAATTGGATTGAAGCAATTTATCCCAATTGGAGATACTTTTTGGTTTAAAAGATGACATAAATATGATCGAAAAGAGTGTTAAAAACACGAATGAAATTCCAATTGATATTCGATCAAAATATATGAAAATCTTTTCTAAAAATATGAATTCAGTAATTAAAAATTTTGAAGCTGAAATCGATTTAAAAGACGACGCGTATCCAATATTTTGCAAGACTTATACATTTCCTTACGGGTTAAGAAAAAAAGTTGAGGATGAAATCGAAAGGCTATGCACAGCAGGTGTTTTAGTGCCAGTTAAGAGAAGTAGGTGGGCAAGCCCAATAGTGATCGTCAATAAAGGTGACGGATCAATTAGATTGTGTGTGAACTGTAAAAGAACAGTAAATAGATTCGTTGAAATGGAATATACAGTAATTCCGAGGATAGATGACATACTAGCAGGATTATCTGGTTGGAATAATTTCTGCAAAATAGACTTGTCGGGGGCGTACTTACAAGTGCAAGTATCACAAAGATCACGTGAGTTATTGACTGTTAATACGCACGTGGGATTATTCCAATATACGCGACTAGTTTTTGGCTTAAAAACAGCACCTCAAATATTTTCAAGAATAATTGAGCAAATCTTACGGTGCTTAAGCAAAGTTCATATTTATTTCGACGATATACTTGTTGGTGGTAGTACTCAAAATGAATGTATGGAAAATTTATGTGGAGTTTTGGATAGGTTATTAGAGTATGATGTAAAGGTTAATTTGGACAAGTGTGAGATTCTCCAAAAAGAAATAAGTTATTTGGGGTATCGCATAAGTGCGGAAGGCATAATACCATGTGCAGAAAAAGTGGAGGCAGTCGTTAGAGCTCCACAACCCTGTAATAAGACACAATTAAAATCCTATTTAGGGCTTATTAATTTTTATAATAAATATGTACCGAATCTTTCCGCGCAATTGGCTCCATTGTACGAGCTTACGTCTCTAAATTAGTCATGGGATTGGACAGAAGAGCATAGGACAGCATTTACGAGAAGCAAGGAACTAGTCAATAACGTAGGGGTATTAACACATTATGATCCGACTAAGCCCATAATTATAGCAGCGGATGCAAGTCCATATGGAGTAGGCGCTGTGCTATCTCACATCATAGAGGGAGTTGAACGGCCTGTGATGTTTGTGTCAAGTTCTCTGAGCGCAGCTGAAAAGAACTATTCCCAGCTACACCGTGAAGCTTTAGCGATTGTTTTCGCTGTCCAAAAGTTCCATAAATATATATATAGACTTAAATTTACAATTTATAGCGACCATCAGCCACTGCGCGCTATCTTCGGCGATAAGAAAGATGTTTCGGCTGTGGCAGCAAATAGACTCCAACGTTGGGCTGTTTTTTTCAATTCAGCCTATTAGCTGAATTGCTTAAAACCGGCGGCGATGAATTGATAAGATGCATGCATCATCTCATTAGCAAAATATGGCTAGCAGAAAGCATACACGACGATTGGAACATCAGCGTACTGTGCCCTATACTTAAGAAAGCAGACCCATCAATCAGCGCCAGTTATGGAAGTATCAGTCTTATTTCCATCGCATATAAGGGTTCTCTTAAGCGAACTGTGTAAAAGATTAAAACCGATTACAAAATCACTGATTGGACCTTATTAGTGTGGATTTCCACCTGGAAAGTACACCATAGACCAGATTTTCACGCTACGACAAATCCTGGAAAAAACCCACAAAAATCAAATTGACACATACCATCTCTTTGTCTATTTCAAAGCTGCGTTCGATAGCCCGAGATGGGATTGCCTATACGCAACAATGTCTGAGTTTGGTATACCTGCAAAGTTGATAAGACTTTGCGGAATGACGTTTAGCAACACACGCAGCTCCGTCAAGGTAGGAAATGACCTCTCCAAAACCTTTAATACCGATAGAGGTTTCAGGCAAGGTGATCCACTGTCTTGCGATCTCTTCAATATCATCAGGGAGGGGATCGTACGAAAGGCCTGTTGTGAATTAATCACAAACGAAGCAAATATCCACTGCATATTTGTAGGCACTACCTTTTGTGCAACCTTGAATACAACAACCTTGAATTTCTAAATTCAAGGCCAATGCCAAGTCCAAGTGCGACTGCATGAAAGTGCAGTATCAGCATTAATGCACAAAACCGTTTAAGCTATGACGCGTCCCATAACTTAAACGGTAACAAGCGAGCAGCTTAAATAGCAAGTAATATCGCCAGTATGTTGTTGTTGCCATGGTCATGAGAAATAAACTGACACCTTTGTGCCTTCTGCACCGAGAACAAAATGCGTCGACAGCATTTAAAATTAATAATATTTTATTGTTGTTATTACATGCATTCAGTTATGGTAATTTAAATTTTTAATATTTTATTGTTGTCATTGCATGCATTTATAGTATTTTTTGATGCAATTAATATTTGGACAATATTTGGGGCAAGAGAATTCAGCGTTTCGAAATAAGCAAAAGAATGTATGGCAAACAAAATGCAATACGGGCATTTTGTACACATGTTAAATTCAAGAATGTTTCCGGGCAATTTTAATCTCGGTCAGAAAATAAAGAAATGTTTTGTGAAATTTAAATTATAAAACTAAACCATTGTAAAGTATTGCGAAATTAAATAGCAAATTAATCGATAAGCTAGACTTAAGTATGTAACAAAATTTATAAGAAGAAGCGAGCCCAGATATGACAAAAATATCTGATCTCTGCTAAATAAAGAGTTCAATTGAAAGTTAACCAACGAACGTATTAAGTCAGACCGTGAGTGTTTAATTTCAGTTTCTTGTTTGGAATTAGCACTGTAATGACGACCGAGGTAGCTGAGGATCTTGGCCAAATCTGGATAGAATAGGTGAGTATAAAAGCCGTTAACTCCATCAAATGAATGGCACTTCATCATAAAAAAACGACGTTGATTTACTGGTTCTAAGTGCCAGGTGCCCACTAGAAAACTCGGCTCAGGTGTATCGCCTACAGCCACACCTTATAACAGGATATAGCCCAAAACCGTATCCATCCAAATTAGAAAGTTTAGGCCACGACAGCGGGCCTACGGGTATCCTCACAGGGAGGATCCTAAAAGGCCGGTGTGCATCGTAATGGCACTATTTTCTATAAAGGTGTCCAGCTCCTTGCGTACGTTGATGATATTGATATTGTCGGCAGAACCAAGAGAGATGTTACCGCTGCTTTCACCGCTATCAAAAAAGTATCATCAATCTATCAAAAAGGATAGTGGGTTTGACGATAAATGAGGGTAAAACAAAGTATATGCTGTCTACAAACAAGGGAGCGCGGCGTTTAGACTCCCACGTTTCATCCGGCAACTATAACTTTGAAGTAGTCAAGAAGTTCGTATACCTTGGCACCGCCATTAATACCAACAACGAAATCAGCCTGGAGATAAAGCGAAGAACAATAATTGCTATAGATGCTACTACGAGCTCAGTAAGCAACTAAGTTCCAGAGCCCTCTCTCGATCGAATCAAAACTAACACTCTACAAGACGCTCGTTCTACCTGTGCTGCTTTATGGCGCTAAGGCTGGGTAGTTTCGCAAGCTGACGCAGCCGCTCTGGGGGTGTTCGAGAGAAAAATTTTTCGCAAAATCTTCGGTCCTGTTCGAGTCGGCGATGACTATCGCATCCGAATGAACCACGAGCTGTATGAGCTCATTGACGTAGTTCGGCGTATAACTGTGCAGCGACTACGCTGGCTGGGTCATGTCCATCGTATGGACAACGAAGTTCCAGCGAAAAAGGTGCTCGAGGCGAAGGTCGCAGGTCAACGACGACGAGGGAGACCATGCCTCCGATGGATGGACCAGGCTGAGGAAGCCCTAGCCGCACTTGGTGTATCCGATTGGAGAAGGCGCGCTCAAAGCAGAGGCGCCTGGCGAGAGCTGATGAGGTCAGCCGAAACCTGGACACGGGTTGTTACTGCCACCTAAGTAGGTAAGTAAGTCCTAACTGTAGATATTTTTCAACTCTAGATTTGGCAATTGGGTACATCAGAAGTCCTCGTAAACAAAAATTATAGAGAAAAAACCGCGTTTAGTACCGCATTTGGGCACTATGAATTCAATAGAATGCCATTTGGATTCCCCGGAGCCCCAGCAACATTCCAAAGGTTGATGTGATATGTATGTAAACTCTGGAATTACTCCTCTTAGTTAGTAAACTCTTAAATAATTAGAATAAGTGCTCTCTTGTAAATAGTAGTTCGTAAGCTATGAATACTTTTTAAAACTATAGTAAAAGTTAGTCTTAATTGTGAGCTCAACTAAAAATGTTTTATTAATACGAGTATTAAACATATTAATGGCGACGAGGATGGGATAGAAAAGGGAATATTAAACTTAATTGTTTAAGAAATGTGCATGATCAAAATGATTTAACATATCTAAATAATTTTAGGTGTCAGGAAAGCAATAAAGCTGTATGTAAAACGTATATTGAAAATGTTAATTATATGATGGAGATCGATACTGGTGCATGTGTGACGGTTTGTCATGAATCTGATTATTTAGAAAACTTCAGTCACTGCCTATTAAAGGAAGAAAAAAAATATTTGAAAGTAATTACGGGCGATAACGTTAAAGTTTTAGGCAAAGTTAATGTACGCGTAAAAGTTAAAAATAAATTATATAATCTTGATTTAGTAGTAATTCGTACAGCAACAAAGTTTGAACCACTCATGGGTAGAAATTGGATTGAAGCAATTTATCCCAATTGGAGATACTTTTTGGTTTAAAAGATGACATAAATATGATCGAAAAGAGTGTTAAAAACACGAATGAAATTCCAATTGATATTCGATCAAAATATATGAAAATCTTTTCTAAAAATATGAATTCAGTAATTAAAAATTTTGAAGCTGAAATCGATTTAAAAGACGACGCGTATCCAATATTTTGCAAGACTTATACATTTCCTTACGGGTTAAGAAAAAAAGTTGAGGATGAAATCGAAAGGCTATGCACAGCAGGTGTTTTAGTGCCAGTTAAGAGAAGTAGGTGGGCAAGCCCAATAGTGATCGTCAATAAAGGTGACGGATCAATTAGATTGTGTGTGAACTGTAAAAGAACAGTAAATAGATTCGTTGAAATGGAATATACAGTAATTCCGAGGATAGATGACATACTAGCAGGATTATCTGGTTGGAATAATTTCTGCAAAATAGACTTGTCGGGGGCGTACTTACAAGTGCAAGTATCACAAAGATCACGTGAGTTATTGACTGTTAATACGCACGTGGGATTATTCCAATATACGCGACTAGTTTTTGGCTTAAAAACAGCACCTCAAATATTTTCAAGAATAATTGAGCAAATCTTACGGTGCTTAAGCAAAGTTCATATTTATTTCGACGATATACTTGTTGGTGGTAGTACTCAAAATGAATGTATGGAAAATTTATGTGGAGTTTTGGATAGGTTATTAGAGTATGATGTAAAGGTTAATTTGGACAAGTGTGAGATTCTCCAAAAAGAAATAAGTTATTTGGGGTATCGCATAAGTGCGGAAGGCATAATACTATGTGCAGAAAAAGTGGAGGCAGTCGTTAGAGCTCCACAACCCTGTAATAAGACACAATTAAAATCCTATTTAGGGCTTATTAATTTTTATAATAAATATGTACCGAATCTTTCCGCGCAATTGGCTCCATTGTACGAGCTTACGTCTCTAAATTAGTCATGGGATTGGACAGAAGAGCATAGGACAGCATTTACGAGAAGCAAGGAACTAGTCAATAACGTAGGGGTATTAACACATTATGATCCGACTAAGCCCATAATTATAGCAGCGGATGCAAGTCCATATGGAGTAGGCGCTGTGCTATCTCACATCATAGAGGGAGTTGAACGGCCTGTGATGTTTGTGTCAAGTTCTCTGAGCGCAGCTGAAAAGAACTATTCCCAGCTACACCGTGAAGCTTTAGCGATTGTTTTCGCTGTCCAAAAGTTCCATAAATATATATATAGACTTAAATTTACAATTTATAGCGACCATCAGCCACTGCGCGCTATCTTCGGCGATAAGAAAGATGTTTCGGCTGTGGCAGCAAATAGACTCCAACGTTGGGCTGTTTTTTTCAATTCAGCCTATTAGCTGAATTGCTTAAAACCGGCGGCGATGAATTGATAAGATGCATGCATCATCTCATTAGCAAAATATGGCTAGCAGAAAGCATACACGACGATTGGAACATCAGCGTACTGTGCCCTATACTTAAGAAAGCAGACCCATCAATCAGCGCCAGTTATGGAAGTATCAGTCTTATTTCCATCGCATATAAGGGTTCTCTTAAGCGAACTGTGTAAAAGATTAAAACCGATTACAAAATCACTGATTGGACCTTATTAGTGTGGATTTCCACCTGGAAAGTACACCATAGACCAGATTTTCACGCTACGACAAATCCTGGAAAAAACCCACAAAAATCAAATTGACACATACCATCTCTTTGTCTATTTCAAAGCTGCGTTCGATAGCCCGAGATGGGATTGCCTATACGCAACAATGTCTGAGTTTGGTATACCTGCAAAGTTGATAAGACTTTGCGGAATGACGTTTAGCAACACACGCAGCTCCGTCAAGGTAGGAAATGACCTCTCCAAAACCTTTAATACCGATAGAGGTTTCAGGCAAGGTGATCCACTGTCTTGCGATCTCTTCAATATCATCAGGGAGGGGATCGTACGAAAGGCCTGTTGTGAATTAATCACAAACGAAGCAAATATCCACTGCATATTTGTAGGCACTACCTTTTGTGCAACCTTGAATACAACAACCTTGAATTTCTAAATTCAAGGCCAATGCCAAGTCCAAGTGCGACTGCATGAAAGTGCAGTATCAGCATTAATGCACAAAACCGTTTAAGCTATGACGCGTCCCATAACTTAAACGGTAACAAGCGAGCAGCTTAAATAGCAAGTAATATCGCCAGTATGTTGTTGTTGCCATGGTCATGAGAAATAAACTGACACCTTTGTGCCTTCTGCACCGAGAACAAAATGCGTCGACAGCATTTAAAATTAATAATATTTTATTGTTGTTATTACATGCATTCAGTTATGGTAATTTAAATTTTTAATATTTTATTGTTGTCATTGCATGCATTTATAGTATTTTTTGATGCAATTAATATTTGGACAATATTTGGGGCAAGAGAATTCAGCGTTTCGAAATAAGCAAAAGAATGTATGGCAAACAAAATGCAATACGGGCATTTTGTACACATGTTAAATTCAAGAATGTTTCCGGGCAATTTTAATCTCGGTCAGAAAATAAAGAAATGTTTTGTGAAATTTAAATTATAAAACTAAACCATTGTAAAGTATTGCGAAATTAAATAGCAAATTAATCGATAAGCTAGACTTAAGTATGTAACAAAATTTATAAGAAGAAGCGAGCCCAGATATGACAAAAATATCTGATCTCTGCTAAATAAAGAGTTCAATTGAAAGTTAACCAACGAACGTATTAAGTCAGACCGTGAGTGTTTAATTTCAGTTTCTTGTTTGGAATTAGCACTGTAATGACGACCGAGGTAGCTGAGGATCTTGGCCAAATCTGGATAGAATAGGTGAGTATAAAAGCCGTTAACTGCATCAAATGAATGGCACTTCATCATAAAAAAACGACGTTGATTTACTGGTTCTAAGTGCCAGGTGCCCACTAGAAAACTCGGCTCAGGTGTATCGCCTACAGCCACACCTTATAACAGGATATGGCCCAAAACCGTATCCATCCAAATTAGAAAGTTTAGGCCACGACAGCGGGCCTACGGGTATCCTCACAGGGAGGATCCTAAAAGGCCGGTGTGCATCGTAATGGCACTATTTTCTATAAAGGTGTCCAGCTCCTTGCGTACGTTGATGATATTGATATTGTCGGCAGAACCAAGAGAGATGTTACCGCTGCTTTCACCGCTATCAAAAAAGTATCATCAATCTATCAAAAAGGATAGTGGGTTTGACGATAAATGAGGGTAAAACAAAGTATATGCTGTCTACAAACAAGGGAGCGCGGCGTTTAGACTCCCACGTTTCATCCGGCAACTATAACTTTGAAGTAGTCAAGAAGTTCGTATACCTTGGCACCGCCATTAATACCAACAACGAAATCAGCCTGGAGATAAAGCGAAGAACAATAATTGCTATAGATGCTACTACGAGCTCAGTAAGCAACTAAGTTCCAGAGCCCTCTCTCGATCGAATCAAAACTAACACTCTACAAGACGCTCGTTCTACCTGTGCTGCTTTATGGCGCTAAGGCTGGGTAGTTTCGCAAGCTGACGCAGCCGCTCTGGGGGTGTTCGAGAGAAAAATTTTTCGCAAAATCTTCGGTCCTGTTCGAGTCGGCGATGACTATCGCATCCGAATGAACCACGAGCTGTATGAGCTCATTGACGTAGTTCGGCGTATAACTGTGCAGCGACTACGCTGGCTGGGTCATGTCCATCGTATGGACAACGAAGTTCCAGCGAAAAAGGTGCTCGAGGCGAAGGTCGCAGGTCAACGACGACGAGGGAGACCATGCCTCCGATGGATGGACCAGGCTGAGGAAGCCCTAGCCGCACTTGGTGTATCCGATTGGAGAAGGCGCGCTCAAAGCAGAGGCGCCTGGCGAGAGCTGATGAGGTCAGCCGAAACCTGGACACGGGTTGTTACTGCCACCTAAGTAGGTAAGTAAGTCCTAACTGTAGATATTTTTCAACTCTAGATTTGGCAATTGGGTACATCAGAAGTCCTCGTAAACAAAAATTATAGAGAAAAAACCGCGTTTAGTACCGCATTTGGGCACTATGAATTCAATAGAATGCCATTTGGATTCCCCGGAGCCCCAGCAACATTCCAAAGGTTGATGTGATATGTATGTAAACTCTGGAATTACTCCTCTTAGTTAGTAAACTCTTAAATAATTAGAATAAGTGCTCTCTTGTAAATAGTAGTTCGTAAGCTATGAATACTTTTTAAAACTATAGTAAAAGTTAGTCTTAATTGTGAGCTCAACTAAAAATGTTTTATTAATACGAGTATTAAACATATTAATGGCGACGAGGATGGGATAGAAAAGGGAATATTAAACTTAATTGTTTAAGAAATGTGCATGATCAAAATGATTTAACATATCTAAATAATTTTAGGTGTCAGGAAAGCAATAAAGCTGTATGTAAAACGTATATTGAAAATGTTAATTATATGATGGAGATCGATACTGGTGCATGTGTGACGGTTTGTCATGAATCTGATTATTTAGAAAACTTCAGTCACTGCCTATTAAAGGAAGAAAAAAAATATTTGAAAGTAATTACGGGCGATAACGTTAAAGTTTTAGGCAAAGTTAATGTACGCGTAAAAGTTAAAAATAAATTATATAATCTTGATTTAGTAGTAATTCGTACAGCAACAAAGTTTGAACCACTCATGGGTAGAAATTGGATTGAAGCAATTTATCCCAATTGGAGATACTTTTTGGTTTAAAAGATGACATAAATATGATCGAAAAGAGTGTTAAAAACACGAATGAAATTCCAATTGATATTCGATCAAAATATATGAAAATCTTTTCTAAAAATATGAATTCAGTAATTAAAAATTTTGAAGCTGAAATCGATTTAAAAGACGACGCGTATCCAATATTTTGCAAGACTTATACATTTCCTTACGGGTTAAGAAAAAAAGTTGAGGATGAAATCGAAAGGCTATGCACAGCAGGTGTTTTAGTGCCAGTTAAGAGAAGTAGGTGGGCAAGCCCAATAGTGATCGTCAATAAAGGTGACGGATCAATTAGATTGTGTGTGAACTGTAAAAGAACAGTAAATAGATTCGTTGAAATGGAATATACAGTAATTCCGAGGATAGATGACATACTAGCAGGATTATCTGGTTGGAATAATTTCTGCAAAATAGACTTGTCGGGGGCGTACTTACAAGTGCAAGTATCACAAAGATCACGTGAGTTATTGACTGTTAATACGCACGTGGGATTATTCCAATATACGCGACTAGTTTTTGGCTTAAAAACAGCACCTCAAATATTTTCAAGAATAATTGAGCAAATCTTACGGTGCTTAAGCAAAGTTCATATTTATTTCGACGATATACTTGTTGGTGGTAGTACTCAAAATGAATGTATGGAAAATTTATGTGGAGTTTTGGATAGGTTATTAGAGTATGATGTAAAGGTTAATTTGGACAAGTGTGAGATTCTCCAAAAAGAAATAAGTTATTTGGGGTATCGCATAAGTGCGGAAGGCATAATACCATGTGCAGAAAAAGTGGAGGCAGTCGTTAGAGCTCCACAACCCTGTAATAAGACACAATTAAAATCCTATTTAGGGCTTATTAATTTTTATAATAAATATGTACCGAATCTTTCCGCGCAATTGGCTCCATTGTACGAGCTTACGTCTCTAAATTAGTCATGGGATTGGACAGAAGAGCATAGGACAGCATTTACGAGAAGCAAGGAACTAGTCAATAACGTAGGGGTATTAACACATTATGATCCGACTAAGCCCATAATTATAGCAGCGGATGCAAGTCCATATGGAGTAGGCGCTGTGCTATCTCACATCATAGAGGGAGTTGAACGGCCTGTGATGTTTGTGTCAAGTTCTCTGAGCGCAGCTGAAAAGAACTATTCCCAGCTACACCGTGAAGCTTTAGCGATTGTTTTCGCTGTCCAAAAGTTCCATAAATATATATATAGACTTAAATTTACAATTTATAGCGACCATCAGCCACTGCGCGCTATCTTCGGCGATAAGAAAGATGTTTCGGCTGTGGCAGCAAATAGACTCCAACGTTGGGCTGTTTTTTTCAATTCAGCCTATTAGCTGAATTGCTTAAAACCGGCGGCGATGAATTGATAAGATGCATGCATCATCTCATTAGCAAAATATGGCTAGCAGAAAGCATACCCGACGATTGGAACATCAGCGTACTGTGCCCTATACTTAAGAAAGCAGACCCATCAATCAGCGCCAGTTATGGAAGTATCAGTCTTATTTCCATCGCATATAAGGGTTCTCTTAAGCGAACTGTGTAAAAGATTAAAACCGATTACAAAATCACTGATTGGACCTTATTAGTGTGGATTTCCACCTGGAAAGTACACCATAGACCAGATTTTCACGCTACGACAAATCCTGGAAAAAACCCACAAAAATCAAATTGACACATACCATCTCTTTGTCTATTTCAAAGCTGCGTTCGATAGCCCGAGATGGGATTGCCTATACGCAACAATGTCTGAGTTTGGTATACCTGCAAAGTTGATAAGACTTTGCGGAATGACGTTTAGCAACACACGCAGCTCCGTCAAGGTAGGAAATGACCTCTCCAAAACCTTTAATACCGATAGAGGTTTCAGGCAAGGTGATCCACTGTCTTGCGATCTCTTCAATATCATCAGGGAGGGGATCGTACGAAAGGCCTGTTGTGAATTAATCACAAACGAAGCAAATATCCACTGCATATTTGTAGGCACTACCTTTTGTGCAACCTTGAATACAACAACCTTGAATTTCTAAATTCAAGGCCAATGCCAAGTCCAAGTGCGACTGCATGAAAGTGCAGTATCAGCATTAATGCACAAAACCGTTTAAGCTATGACGCGTCCCATAACTTAAACGGTAACAAGCGAGCAGCTTAAATAGCAAGTAATATCGCCAGTATGTTGTTGTTGCCATGGTCATGAGAAATAAACTGACACCTTTGTGCCTTCTGCACCGAGAACAAAATGCGTCGACAGCATTTAAAATTAATAATATTTTATTGTTGTTATTACATGCATTCAGTTATGGTAATTTAAATTTTTAATATTTTATTGTTGTCATTGCATGCATTTATAGTATTTTTTGATGCAATTAATATTTGGACAATATTTGGGGCAAGAGAATTCAGCGTTTCGAAATAAGCAAAAGAATGTATGGCAAACAAAATGCAATACGGGCATTTTGTACACATGTTAAATTCAAGAATGTTTCCGGGCAATTTTAATCTCGGTCAGAAAATAAAGAAATGTTTTGTGAAATTTAAATTATAAAACTAAACCATTGTAAAGTATTGCGAAATTAAATAGCAAATTAATCGATAAGCTAGACTTAAGTATGTAACAAAATTTATAAGAAGAAGCGAGCCCAGATATGACAAAAATATCTGATCTCTGCTAAATAAAGAGTTCAATTGAAAGTTAACCAACGAACGTATTAAGTCAGACCGTGAGTGTTTAATTTCAGTTTCTTGTTTGGAATTAGCACTGTAATGACGACCGAGGTAGCTGAGGATCTTGGCCAAATCTGGATAGAATAGGTGAGTATAAAAGCCGTTAACTCCATCAAATGAATGGCACTTCATCATAAAAAAACGACGTTGATTTACTGGTTCTAAGTGCCAGGTGCCCACTAGAAAACTCGGCTCAGGTGTATCGCCTACAGCCACACCTTATAACAGGATATAGCCCAAAACCGTATCCATCCAAATTAGAAAGTTTAGGCCACGACAGCGGGCCTACGGGTATCCTCACAGGGAGGATCCTAAAAGGCCGGTGTGCATCGTAATGGCACTATTTTCTATAAAGGTGTCCAGCTCCTTGCGTACGTTGATGATATTGATATTGTCGGCAGAACCAAGAGAGATGTTACCGCTGCTTTCACCGCTATCAAAAAAGTATCATCAATCTATCAAAAAGGATAGTGGGTTTGACGATAAATGAGGGTAAAACAAAGTATATGCTGTCTACAAACAAGGGAGCGCGGCGTTTAGACTCCCACGTTTCATCCGGCAACTATAACTTTGAAGTAGTCAAGAAGTTCGTATACCTTGGCACCGCCATTAATACCAACAACGAAATCAGCCTGGAGATAAAGCGAAGAACAATAATTGCTATAGATGCTACTACGAGCTCAGTAAGCAACTAAGTTCCAGAGCCCTCTCTCGATCGAATCAAAACTAACACTCTACAAGACGCTCGTTCTACCTGTGCTGCTTTATGGCGCTAAGGCTGGGTAGTTTTGCAAGCTGACGCAGCCGCTCTGGGGGTGTTCGAGAGAAAAATTTTTCGCAAAATCTTCGGTCCTGTTCGAGTCGGCGATGACTATCGCATCCGAATGAACCACGAGCTGTATGAGCTCATTGACGTAGTTCGGCGTATAACTGTGCAGCGACTACGCTGGCTGGGTCATGTCCATCGTATGGACAACGAAGTTCCAGCGAAAAAGGTGCTCGAGGCGAAGGTCGCAGGTCAATGACGACGAGGGAGACCATGCCTCCGATGGATGGACCAGGCTGAGGAAGCCCTAGCCGCACTTGGTGTATCCGATTGGAGAAGGCGCGCTCAAAGCAGAGGCGCCTGGCGAGAGCTGATGAGGTCAGCCGAAACCTGGACACGGGTTGTTACTGCCACCTAAGTAGGTAAGTAAGTCCTAACTGTAGATATTTTTCAACTCTAGATTTGGCAATTGGGTACATCAGAAGTCCTCGTAAACAAAAATTATAGAGAAAAAACCGCGTTTAGTACCGCATTTGGGCACTATGAATTCAATAGAATGCCATTTGGATTCCCCGGAGCCCCAGCAACATTCCAAAGGTTGATGTGATATGTATGTAAACTCTGGAATTACTCCTCTTAGTTAGTAAACTCTTAAATAATTAGAATAAGTGCTCTCTTGTAAATAGTAGTTCGTAAGCTATGAATACTTTTTAAAACTATAGTAAAAGTTAGTCTTAATTGTGAGCTCAACTAAAAATGTTTTATTAATACGAGTATTAAACATATTAATGGCGACGAGGATGGGATAGAAAAGGGAATATTAAACTTAATTGTTTAAGAAATGTGCATGATCAAAATGATTTAACATATCTAAATAATTTTAGGTGTCAGGAAAGCAATAAAGCTGTATGTAAAACGTATATTGAAAATGTTAATTATATGATGGAGATCGATACTGGTGCATGTGTGACGGTTTGTCATGAATCTGATTATTTAGAAAACTTCAGTCACTGCCTATTAAAGGAAGAAAAAAAATATTTGAAAGTAATTACGGGCGATAACGTTAAAGTTTTAGGCAAAGTTAATGTACGCGTAAAAGTTAAAAATAAATTATATAATCTTGATTTAGTAGTAATTCGTACAGCAACAAAGTTTGAACCACTCATGGGTAGAAATTGGATTGAAGCAATTTATCCCAATTGGAGATACTTTTTGGTTTAAAAGATGACATAAATATGATCGAAAAGAGTGTTAAAAACACGAATGAAATTCCAATTGATATTCGATCAAAATATATGAAAATCTTTTCTAAAAATATGAATTCAGTAATTAAAAATTTTGAAGCTGAAATCGATTTAAAAGACGACGCGTATCCAATATTTTGCAAGACTTATACATTTCCTTACGGGTTAAGAAAAAAAGTTGAGGATGAAATCGAAAGGCTATGCACAGCAGGTGTTTTAGTGCCAGTTAAGAGAAGTAGGTGGGCAAGCCCAATAGTGATCGTCAATAAAGGTGACGGATCAATTAGATTGTGTGTGAACTGTAAAAGAACAGTAAATAGATTCGTTGAAATGGAATATACAGTAATTCCGAGGATAGATGACATACTAGCAGGATTATCTGGTTGGAATAATTTCTGCAAAATAGACTTGTCGGGGGCGTACTTACAAGTGCAAGTATCACAAAGATCACGTGAGTTATTGACTGTTAATACGCACGTGGGATTATTCCAATATACGCGACTAGTTTTTGGCTTAAAAACAGCACCTCAAATATTTTCAAGAATAATTGAGCAAATCTTACGGTGCTTAAGCAAAGTTCATATTTATTTCGACGATATACTTGTTGGTGGTAGTACTCAAAATGAATGTATGGAAAATTTATGTGGAGTTTTGGATAGGTTATTAGAGTATGATGTAAAGGTTAATTTGGACAAGTGTGAGATTCTCCAAAAAGAAATAAGTTATTTGGGGTATCGCATAAGTGCGGAAGGCATAATACCATGTGCAGAAAAAGTGGAGGCAGTCGTTAGAGCTCCACAACCCTGTAATAAGACACAATTAAAATCCTATTTAGGGCTTATTAATTTTTATAATAAATATGTACCGAATCTTTCCGCGCAATTGGCTCCATTGTACGAGCTTACGTCTCTAAATTAGTCATGGGATTGGACAGAAGAGCATAGGACAGCATTTACGAGAAGCAAGGAACTAGTCAATAACGTAGGGGTATTAACACATTATGATCCGACTAAGCCCATAATTATAGCAGCGGATGCAAGTCCATATGGAGTAGGCGCTGTGCTATCTCACATCATAGAGGGAGTTGAACGGCCTGTGATGTTTGTGTCAAGTTCTCTGAGCGCAGCTGAAAAGAACTATTCCCAGCTACACCGTGAAGCTTTAGCGATTGTTTTCGCTGTCCAAAAGTTCCATAAATATATATATAGACTTAAATTTACAATTTATAGCGACCATCAGCCACTGCGCGCTATCTTCGGCGATAAGAAAGATGTTTCGGCTGTGGCAGCAAATAGACTCCAACGTTGGGCTGTTTTTTTCAATTCAGCCTATTAGCTGAATTGCTTAAAACCGGCGGCGATGAATTGATAAGATGCATGCATCATCTCATTAGCAAAATATGGCTAGCAGAAAGCATACCCGACGATTGGAACATCAGCGTACTGTGCCCTATACTTAAGAAAGCAGACCCATCAATCAGCGCCAGTTATGGAAGTATCAGTCTTATTTCCATCGCATATAAGGGTTCTCTTAAGCGAACTGTGTAAAAGATTAAAACCGATTACAAAATCACTGATTGGACCTTATTAGTGTGGATTTCCACCTGGAAAGTACACCATAGACCAGATTTTCACGCTACGACAAATCCTGGAAAAAACCCACAAAAATCAAATTGACACATACCATCTCTTTGTCTATTTCAAAGCTGCGTTCGATAGCCCGAGATGGGATTGCCTATACGCAACAATGTCTGAGTTTGGTATACCTGCAAAGTTGATAAGACTTTGCGGAATGACGTTTAGCAACACACGCAGCTCCGTCAAGGTAGGAAATGACCTCTCCAAAACCTTTAATACCGATAGAGGTTTCAGGCAAGGTGATCCACTGTCTTGCGATCTCTTCAATATCATCAGGGAGGGGATCGTACGAAAGGCCTGTTGTGAATTAATCACAAACGAAGCAAATATCCACTGCATATTTGTAGGCACTACCTTTTGTGCAACCTTGAATACAACAACCTTGAATTTCTAAATTCAAGGCCAATGCCAAGTCCAAGTGCGACTGCATGAAAGTGCAGTATCAGCATTAATGCACAAAACCGTTTAAGCTATGACGCGTCCCATAACTTAAACGGTAACAAGCGAGCAGCTTAAATAGCAAGTAATATCGCCAGTATGTTGTTGTTGCCATGGTCATGAGAAATAAACTGACACCTTTGTGCCTTCTGCACCGAGAACAAAATGCGTCGACAGCATTTAAAATTAATAATATTTTATTGTTGTTATTACATGCATTCAGTTATGGTAATTTAAATTTTTAATATTTTATTGTTGTCATTGCATGCATTTATAGTATTTTTTGATGCAATTAATATTTGGACAATATTTGGGGCAAGAGAATTCAGCGTTTCGAAATAAGCAAAAGAATGTATGGCAAACAAAATGCAATACGGGCATTTTGTACACATGTTAAATTCAAGAATGTTTCCGGGCAATTTTAATCTCGGTCAGAAAATAAAGAAATGTTTTGTGAAATTTAAATTATAAAACTAAACCATTGTAAAGTATTGCGAAATTAAATAGCAAATTAATCGATAAGCTAGACTTAAGTATGTAACAAAATTTATAAGAAGAAGCGAGCCCAGATATGACAAAAATATCTGATCTCTGCTAAATAAAGAGTTCAATTGAAAGTTAACCAACGAACGTATTAAGTCAGACCGTGAGTGTTTAATTTCAGTTTCTTGTTTGGAATTAGCACTGTAATGACGACCGAGGTAGCTGAGGATCTTGGCCAAATCTGGATAGAATAGGTGAGTATAAAAGCCGTTAACTCCATCAAATGAATGGCACTTCATCATAAAAAAACGACGTTGATTTACTGGTTCTAAGTGCCAGGTGCCCACTAGAAAACTCGGCTCAGGTGTATCGCCTACAGCCACACCTTATAACAGGATATAGCCCAAAACCGTATCCATCCAAATTAGAAAGTTTAGGCCACGACAGCGGGCCTACGGGTATCCTCACAGGGAGGATCCTAAAAGGCCGGTGTGCATCGTAATGGCACTATTTTCTATAAAGGTGTCCAGCTTCTTGCGTACGTTGATGATATTGATATTGTCGGCAGAACCAAGAGAGATGTTACCGCTGCTTTCACCGCTATCAAAAAAGTATCATCAATCTATCAAAAAGGATAGTGGGTTTGACGATAAATGAGGGTAAAACAAAGTATATGCTGTCTACAAACAAGGGAGCGCGGCGTTTAGACTCCCACGTTTCATCCGGCAACTATAACTTTGAAGTAGTCAAGAAGTTCGTATACCTTGGCACCGCCATTAATACCAACAACGAAATCAGCCTGGAGATAAAGCGAAGAACAATAATTGCTATAGATGCTACTACGAGCTCAGTAAGCAACTAAGTTCCAGAGCCCTCTCTCGATCGAATCAAAACTAACACTCTACAAGACGCTCGTTCTACCTGTGCTGCTTTATGGCGCTAAGGCTGGGTAGTTTCGCAAGCTGACGCAGCCGCTCTGGGGGTGTTCGAGAGAAAAATTTTTCGCAAAATCTTCGGTCCTGTTCGAGTCGGCGATGACTATCGCATCCGAATGAACCACGAGCTGTATGAGCTCATTGACGTAGTTCGGCGTATAACTGTGCAGCGACTACGCTGGCTGGGTCATGTCCATCGTATGGACAACGAAGTTCCAGCGAAAAAGGTGCTCGAGGCGATGGTCGCAGGTCAACGACGACGAGGGAGACCATGCCTCCGATGGATGGACCAGGCTGAGGAAGCCCTAGCCGCACTTGGTGTATCCGATTGGAGAAGGCGCGCTCAAAGCAGAGGCGCCTGGCGAGAGCTGATGAGGTCAGCCGAAACCTGGACACGGGTTGTTACTGCCACCTAAGTAGGTAAGTAAGTCCTAACTGTAGATATTTTTCAACTCTAGATTTGGCAATTGGGTACATCAGAAGTCCTCGTAAACAAAAATTATAGAGAAAAAACCGCGTTTAGTACCGCATTTGGGCACTATGAATTCAATAGAATGCCATTTGGATTCCCCGGAGCCCCAGCAACATTCCAAAGGTTGATGTGATATGTATGTAAACTCTGGAATTACTCCTCTTAGTTAGTAAACTCTTAAATAATTAGAATAAGTGCTCTCTTGTAAATAGTAGTTCGTAAGCTATGAATACTTTTTAAAACTATAGTAAAAGTTAGTCTTAATTGTGAGCTCAACTAAAAATGTTTTATTAATACGAGTATTAAACATATTAATGGCGACGAGGATGGGATAGAAAAGGGAATATTAAACTTAATTGTTTAAGAAATGTGCATGATCAAAATGATTTAACATATCTAAATAATTTTAGGTGTCAGGAAAGCAATAAAGCTGTATGTAAAACGTATATTGAAAATGTTAATTATATGATGGAGATCGATACTGGTGCATGTGTGACGGTTTGTCATGAATCTGATTATTTAGAAAACTTCAGTCACTGCCTATTAAAGGAAGAAAAAAAATATTTGAAAGTAATTACGGGCGATAACGTTAAAGTTTTAGGCAAAGTTAATGTACGCGTAAAAGTTAAAAATAAATTATATAATCTTGATTTAGTAGTAATTCGTACAGCAACAAAGTTTGAACCACTCATGGGTAGAAATTGGATTGAAGCAATTTATCCCAATTGGAGATACTTTTTGGTTTAAAAGATGACATAAATATGATCGAAAAGAGTGTTAAAAACACGAATGAAATTCCAATTGATATTCGATCAAAATATATGAAAATCTTTTCTAAAAATATGAATTCAGTAATTAAAAATTTTGAAGCTGAAATCGATTTAAAAGACGACGCGTATCCAATATTTTGCAAGACTTATACATTTCCTTACGGGTTAAGAAAAAAAGTTGAGGATGAAATCGAAAGGCTATGCACAGCAGGTGTTTTAGTGCCAGTTAAGAGAAGTAGGTGGGCAAGCCCAATAGTGATCGTCAATAAAGGTGACGGATCAATTAGATTGTGTGTGAACTGTAAAAGAACAGTAAATAGATTCGTTGAAATGGAATATACAGTAATTCCGAGGATAGATGACATACTAGCAGGATTATCTGGTTGGAATAATTTCTGCAAAATAGACTTGTCGGGGGCGTACTTACAAGTGCAAGTATCACAAAGATCACGTGAGTTATTGACTGTTAATACGCACGTGGGATTATTCCAATATACGCGACTAGTTTTTGGCTTAAAAACAGCACCTCAAATATTTTCAAGAATAATTGAGCAAATCTTACGGTGCTTAAGCAAAGTTCATATTTATTTCGACGATATACTTGTTGGTGGTAGTACTCAAAATGAATGTATGGAAAATTTATGTGGAGTTTTGGATAGGTTATTAGAGTATGATGTAAAGGTTAATTTGGACAAGTGTGAGATTCTCCAAAAAGAAATAAGTTATTTGGGGTATCGCATAAGTGCGGAAGGCATAATACCATGTGCAGAAAAAGTGGAGGCAGTCGTTAGAGCTCCACAACCCTGTAATAAGACACAATTAAAATCCTATTTAGGGCTTATTAATTTTTATAATAAATATGTACCGAATCTTTCCGCGCAATTGCCTCCATTGTACGAGCTTACGTCTCTAAATTAGTCATGGGATTGGACAGAAGAGCATAGGACAGCATTTACGAGAAGCAAGGAACTAGTCAATAACGTAGGGGTATTAACACATTATGATCCGACTAAGCCCATAATTATAGCAGCGGATGCAAGTCCATATGGAGTAGGCGCTGTGCTATCTCACATCATAGAGGGAGTTGAACGGCCTGTGATGTTTGTGTCAAGTTCTCTGAGCGCAGCTGAAAAGAACTATTCCCAGCTACACCGTGAAGCTTTAGCGATTGTTTTCGCTGTCCAAAAGTTCCATAAATATATATATAGACTTAAATTTACAATTTATAGCGACCATCAGCCACTGCGCGCTATCTTCGGCGATAAGAAAGATGTTTCGGCTGTGGCAGCAAATAGACTCCAACGTTGGGCTGTTTTTTTCAATTCAGCCTATTAGCTGAATTGCTTAAAACCGGCGGCGATGAATTGATAAGATGCATGCATCATCTCATTAGCAAAATATGGCTAGCAGAAAGCATACCCGACGATTGGAACATCAGCGTACTGTGCCCTATACTTAAGAAAGCAGACCCATCAATCAGCGCCAGTTATGGAAGTATCAGTCTTATTTCCATCGCATATAAGGGTTCTCTTAAGCGAACTGTGTAAAAGATTAAAACCGATTACAAAATCACTGATTGGACCTTATTAGTGTGGATTTCCACCTGGAAAGTACACCATAGACCAGATTTTCACGCTACGACAAATCCTGGAAAAAACCCACAAAAATCAAATTGACACATACCATCTCTTTGTCTATTTCAAAGCTGCGTTCGATAGCCCGAGATGGGATTGCCTATACGCAACAATGTCTGAGTTTGGTATACCTGCAAAGTTGATAAGACTTTGCGGAATGACGTTTAGCAACACACGCAGCTCCGTCAAGGTAGGAAATGACCTCTCCAAAACCTTTAATACCGATAGAGGTTTCAGGCAAGGTGATCCACTGTCTTGCGATCTCTTCAATATCATCAGGGAGGGGATCGTACGAAAGGCCTGTTGTGAATTAATCACAAACGAAGCAAATATCCACTGCATATTTGTAGGCACTACCTTTTGTGCAACCTTGAATACAACAACCTTGAATTTCTAAATTCAAGGCCAATGCCAAGTCCAAGTGCGACTGCATGAAAGTGCAGTATCAGCATTAATGCACAAAACCGTTTAAGCTATGACGCGTCCCATAACTTAAACGGTAACAAGCGAGCAGCTTAAATAGCAAGTAATATCGCCAGTATGTTGTTGTTGCCATGGTCATGAGAAATAAACTGACACCTTTGTGCCTTCTGCACCGAGAACAAAATGCGTCGACAGCATTTAAAATTAATAATATTTTATTGTTGTTATTACATGCATTCAGTTATGGTAATTTAAATTTTTAATATTTTATTGTTGTCATTGCATGCATTTATAGTATTTTTTGATGCAATTAATATTTGGACAATATTTGGGGCAAGAGAATTCAGCGTTTCGAAATAAGCAAAAGAATGTATGGCAAACAAAATGCAATACGGGCATTTTGTACACATGTTAAATTCAAGAATGTTTCCGGGCAATTTTAATCTCGGTCAGAAAATAAAGAAATGTTTTGTGAAATTTAAATTATAAAACTAAACCATTGTAAAGTATTGCGAAATTAAATAGCAAATTAATCGATAAGCTAGACTTAAGTATGTAACAAAATTTATAAGAAGAAGCGAGCCCAGATATGACAAAAATATCTGATCTCTGCTAAATAAAGAGTTCAATTGAAAGTTAACCAACGAACGTATTAAGTCAGACCGTGAGTGTTTAATTTCAGTTTCTTGTTTGGAATTAGCACTGTAATGACGACCGAGGTAGCTGAGGATCTTGGCCAAATCTGGATAGAATAGGTGAGTATAAAAGCCGTTAACTCCATCAAATGAATGGCACTTCATCATAAAAAAACGACGTTGATTTACTGGTTCTAAGTGCCAGGTGCCCACTAGAAAACTCGGCTCAGGTGTATCGCCTACAGCCACACCTTATAACAGGATATAGCCCAAAACCGTATCCATCCAAATTAGAAAGTTTAGGCCACGACAGCGGGCCTACGGGTATCCTCACAGGGAGGATCCTAAAAGGCCGGTGTGCATCGTAATGGCACTATTTTCTATAAAGGTGTCCAGCTTCTTGCGTACGTTGATGATATTGATATTGTCGGCAGAACCAAGAGAGATGTTACCGCTGCTTTCACCGCTATCAAAAAAGTATCATCAATCTATCAAAAAGGATAGTGGGTTTGACGATAAATGAGGGTAAAACAAAGTATATGCTGTCTACAAACAAGGGAGCGCGGCGTTTAGACTCCCACGTTTCATCCGGCAACTATAACTTTGAAGTAGTCAAGAAGTTCGTATACCTTGGCACCGCCATTAATACCAACAACGAAATCAGCCTGGAGATAAAGCGAAGAACAATAATTGCTATAGATGCTACTACGAGCTCAGTAAGCAACTAAGTTCCAGAGCCCTCTCTCGATCGAATCAAAACTAACACTCTACAAGACGCTCGTTCTACCTGTGCTGCTTTATGGCGCTAAGGCTGGGTAGTTTCGCAAGCTGACGCAGCCGCTCTGGGGGTGTTCGAGAGAAAAATTTTTCGCAAAATCTTCGGTCCTGTTCGAGTCGGCGATGACTATCGCATCCGAATGAACCACGAGCTGTATGAGCTCATTGACGTAGTTCGGCGTATAACTGTGCAGCGACTACGCTGGCTGGGTCATGTCCATCGTATGGACAACGAAGTTCCAGCGAAAAAGGTGCTCGAGGCGAAGGTCGCAGGTCAACGACGACGAGGGAGACCATGCCTCCGATGGATGGACCAGGCTGAGGAAGCCCTAGCCGCACTTGGTGTATCCGATTGGAGAAGGCGCGCTCAAAGCAGAGGCGCCTGGCGAGAGCTGATGAGGTCAGCCGAAACCTGGACACGGGTTGTTACTGCCACCTAAGTAGGTAAGTAAGTCCTAACTGTAGATATTTTTCAACTCTAGATTTGGCAATTGGGTACATCAGAAGTCCTCGTAAACAAAAATTATAGAGAAAAAACCGCGTTTAGTACCGCATTTGGGCACTATGAATTCAATAGAATGCCATTTGGATTCCCCGGAGCCCCAGCAACATTCCAAAGGTTGATGTGATATGTATGTAAACTCTGGAATTACTCCTCTTAGTTAGTAAACTCTTAAATAATTAGAATAAGTGCTCTCTTGTAAATAGTAGTTCGTAAGCTATGAATACTTTTTAAAACTATAGTAAAAGTTAGTCTTAATTGTGAGCTCAACTAAAAATGTTTTATTAATACGAGTATTAAACATATTAATGGCGACGAGGATGGGATAGAAAAGGGAATATTAAACTTAATTGTTTAAGAAATGTGCATGATCAAAATGATTTAACATATCTAAATAATTTTAGGTGTCAGGAAAGCAATAAAGCTGTATGTAAAACGTATATTGAAAATGTTAATTATATGATGGAGATCGATACTGGTGCATGTGTGACGGTTTGTCATGAATCTGATTATTTAGAAAACTTCAGTCACTGCCTATTAAAGGAAGAAAAAAAATATTTGAAAGTAATTACGGGCGATAACGTTAAAGTTTTAGGCAAAGTTAATGTACGCGTAAAAGTTAAAAATAAATTATATAATCTTGATTTAGTAGTAATTCGTACAGCAACAAAGTTTGAACCACTCATGGGTAGAAATTGGATTGAAGCAATTTATCCCAATTGGAGATACTTTTTGGTTTAAAAGATGACATAAATATGATCGAAAAGAGTGTTAAAAACACGAATGAAATTCCAATTGATATTCGATCAAAATATATGAAAATCTTTTCTAAAAATATGAATTCAGTAATTAAAAATTTTGAAGCTGAAATCGATTTAAAAGACGACGCGTATCCAATATTTTGCAAGACTTATACATTTCCTTACGGGTTAAGAAAAAAAGTTGAGGATGAAATCGAAAGGCTATGCACAGCAGGTGTTTTAGTGCCAGTTAAGAGAAGTAGGTGGGCAAGCCCAATAGTGATCGTCAATAAAGGTGACGGATCAATTAGATTGTGTGTGAACTGTAAAAGAACAGTAAATAGATTCGTTGAAATGGAATATACAGTAATTCCGAGGATAGATGACATACTAGCAGGATTATCTGGTTGGAATAATTTCTGCAAAATAGACTTGTCGGGGGCGTACTTACAAGTGCAAGTATCACAAAGATCACGTGAGTTATTGACTGTTAATACGCACGTGGGATTATTCCAATATACGCGACTAGTTTTTGGCTTAAAAACAGCACCTCAAATATTTTCAAGAATAATTGAGCAAATCTTACGGTGCTTAAGCAAAGTTCATATTTATTTCGACGATATACTTGTTGGTGGTAGTACTCAAAATGAATGTATGGAAAATTTATGTGGAGTTTTGGATAGGTTATTAGAGTATGATGTAAAGGTTAATTTGGACAAGTGTGAGATTCTCCAAAAAGAAATAAGTTATTTGGGGTATCGCATAAGTGCGGAAGGCATAATACCATGTGCAGAAAAAGTGGAGGCAGTCGTTAGAGCTCCACAACCCTGTAATAAGACACAATTAAAATCCTATTTAGGGCTTATTAATTTTTATAATAAATATGTACCGAATCTTTCCGCGCAATTGCCTCCATTGTACGAGCTTACGTCTCTAAATTAGTCATGGGATTGGACAGAAGAGCATAGGACAGCATTTACGAGAAGCAAGGAACTAGTCAATAACGTAGGGGTATTAACACATTATGATCCGACTAAGCCCATAATTATAGCAGCGGATGCAAGTCCATATGGAGTAGGCGCTGTGCTATCTCACATCATAGAGGGAGTTGAACGGCCTGTGATGTTTGTGTCAAGTTCTCTGAGCGCAGCTGAAAAGAACTATTCCCAGCTACACCGTGAAGCTTTAGCGATTGTTTTCGCTGTCCAAAAGTTCCATAAATATATATATAGACTTAAATTTACAATTTATAGCGACCATCAGCCACTGCGCGCTATCTTCGGCGATAAGAAAGATGTTTCGGCTGTGGCAGCAAATAGACTCCAACGTTGGGCTGTTTTCTTGTCAATGTACCAATATACTATTAAGTATCGGAAGGGTACAGAGATGGGAAATGCTGATGCACTATCTAGGCTTCCATTAAGTGTTGGGACGGAGGTTGAGGATGATAGCATCAATATTTTAAACATGGTAGATTTTCCGTTAAACATGAATGATATACGTAGGAAAAGTAAGAAAGATCGCGTTTTGAATCAGGTATAGGAGTATATGAAAAATGGTTGGCCATATTATGTTCTGGATGACTTAAGGCCTTATTTTAATAAGAAAGCATCATTAGCAACGGAGTCTGAGTGTGTATTTTACGGGGAGAGAATTATTGTATCTAAAATTTTAAGGAATGAGGTTTTAGAGCTGATTCATCAAGGGCACATAGGCATTGTACGAATGAAATCACTGGCAAGAACGTATATGTGGTGGCCGAACATCGACAGAGATATTGAGCAATTTGTAGAGAAGTGTGTCCCATGTCATGTCAATCAGAACGCGAAGAAACCAGATTTAGGTTCATGGCCCAGACCAACATTTCCTTTTCAAAGAATTCATATTGACTTTTGTAAATTTGATAAAGTTGAGATATTAGTTGTGTTTGATACTTTTTCAAAGTGGATTGAATCCGTGGTAATGAATAAAACGAACGCAAAGTCCGTAATCAAGAAATTACGAGATATTTTTAGTGTATTTGGGTTACCAGAGATCATTGTAAGTGACAATGGTCCACCGTTTGGTTCCTTGGAGTTTATAAATTTTTGCACAATAAACGGCATCAAAGTACAAAAGTCGCCAGCGTATCATCCGCAATGAAACGGAAGCGCTGAAAGGGCTGTTCAAACCGTAAAGGCTGCATTAAAGAAAATGATGGTGGATACAAAATGGAAAAATAAATCAATTAATCATAAAATAAATAATTTTCTTGCAAAATACAGGTCCACTCCTTGCACAGTAACAAAAGTATCTCCAGTAGATATATTGTTTAATTCAAACCGAAAACATTACTTGATTTTGTTAAAAATGATTTCCAATCACATTCACATAAAACCGAAACATTAATACAGGACACGATTGTTACAGAAAATAAAAATAGCAGTAAAAGCGAAATGAGAGACAAGTCACACACACGACCAGTTAAAAATCCATTTAAGGTGGGAGAAATTGTATTTTACAGGATTATTTTTAGTAATACTGTTAAGTGGATACCAGCAAAAATAATTAGAAAATTAAGTCAATACAGGTACATTATTCTTGTTAATGGATTACAAAAACAAGCTCATATCGATCAAATCAAAGTAAATAAAACAATTAAAACTGTGCGTTTTTGCACTTTACCAATTACAAATTATAAACAAATTAAGAGACGCAGAAGTATAGATATCGATATTGAACAAGAACATGAGTACAAAATATTAACCAAAAGCAAAACAAAAAAGTTTAAAAAAGAAATACAATAGATTCAAAATTATGAAATAGCTGACATATATTTCTATTATAAAGAATAAAAATAATAATAGTTGGTTATCGACATTATGCGCAATTTATTAATATTTTAACATTAAAATATGTATAAATTAGAATGATTACTTATGTAATTCAGAGTTAATCTGTCGTTCTCAAAATATTATTTTGCATTTTAAAAGGGGGAAGAAATGATATGTATGTAAACTCTTGAATTACTCCTCTTAGTTAGTAAACTCTTAAATAATTAGAATAAGTGCTCTCTTGTAAATAGTAGTTCGTAAGCTATGAATACTTTTTAAAACTATAATAAAAGTTAGTCTTAATTGTGAGCTCAACTAAAAATGTTTTATTAATACGAGTATTAAACATATTAGATGAATCATATACTGAGTCATTTAGATGACGTAGTAATTTATGGCAAAACTTGCAGCAGCACGAGGAGAGACTAGCGAAAGTATTTCAGAGACAAAGGGAAAATTGTTTAAAATTAAATACGGAAAAGTGTCAATTTCATCGTAGAGAGATATCCTAGGACACAAATTATCAGAGCTGGATGCCTTACCAGACCCACAAAAGTTAGAATGCGTAAGAAATATTGCAATGCCAAGGAATAGAAAGGAAGTTGAAGCGTTTTTAGGGTTAGCAAACTATTACAGGAAACTCATAAAAAATCAGTCACAATTGGCATCCCCCATAAAGAATTTATTGAAGAATGACACAAAGTTTCAATGGTCAGAAAAATGTCAAGAAGCATTTGGAAAGATAAAAGAAGCTACAACTTCATCACCCGTGTTAGCCTATCCTAATTTTGAGAAACCATTTTTACTTACGACTGACGCAAGTGGGGAAGCGATAGGAGCTGTTTTGTCACAGGGTGAAGTAGGAGAAGACAGGACAATTGCCTTCGCAAGTAGATCATTAAATAGTGCAGAAAAGGGGTATTCGACAATAGAAAAAGAATTTTTAGCAATCGTATGGGCAACAAAAAATTTTAGAGCATATTTATTAGGTAGACCGTTTAAAATTTACACTTATCACCAACCCTTGAGAGGCATAGCGAATCTGAAAGATCAGACATCAAGATTAACAACATTTAGACACAAGATGTCAGAATACGATTTTGAAATAATATGTAAGCCAGGAAGAAGAAATTTAAATGCAGACGCGTTAAGTAGGATACCACAACCAAAACAGGGTATAAAAGTTGTTCAAACGAGATCAAGGACCAAAGTCAACGAGCAAGAGGATAAATCAGAGAATATCCCAGAAACTGAAAGTAAACAGGAAGAAGAATCTTTAGGTATAGAACAAAATGAGAAAATAATAACGGATAGAAACAATACTGAAAGATTTTCACGATTCACCATTAGGAGGCCATCAAGGAGCCTTGAAAACACTATTTAGAATAAGAAAGGAATACAGGTGGAAAGGAATGCAGAAACAAATAAAAGAAACAAATATGTAAAAAATTGCAAGAAAGGTCAAGTAAACAAAAGTTCTAGGTTTACTAAAATGCCGATCGTCTTGACGGCCATTCGATAAAGTTTATATGGACATGGTGAGTATCCTGCCAGAGACAATATCCGGTAATAAATATATATTAACATACCACGACGATTTTCCAGAATATATTTTTTGTGTTGCAATACCATATGCGGAGGCAAGCGCCTTGGCAAAAGCATTTTTCAATGAGATTGTGACTCGTCACAATGTACCAAGGGTGTTAATAACCGACAACTTTAACTATCAAACTTTATGTCACGTCTTTTCTCGGACGTATGTAAAATGTTAGGTATAAAGAAATTGCACATTACACCATACCATCCGCAAGCAAATGGTTCACTAGAAAGGAGCCATAGACCTTTAGCGGAATATTTTCGGAGTTTCGCGAAAGAAGATGGGTCAAACTGGGATCAATGGTTGGCAAGTGCGATGCACTTACATAACAACACAGTACATGTATCAACAAAGAAGACGCCTTTTCGACAATTGTACGGGTTTGATTCTGAAATGCCGACCAATTTGAAACGCAAATATGGGCCGTTATATAATGCCGAGGATCCTTCAAAGGTATTAAAGTACCAGATCCAAAGAGCGCATGAGCTAGTAAGACAGACTCAGGAACGTGCGATAGAAGCCTCTAAAAAGCAGTATGATATTACTTTAAATCAGGTAAAATTTAAAATCGGGGATAAAGTACTAATGAAGAATCAGAGTAGGAAAAACAAATTTTCACAAATATGGATAGGGCCATACGAGGTGGTAGGAATTAGATGTGCAGTCACAACCGAAATTTTAATCAGAAATAAAACGAAGAAAATTCATAACAATTTACTCAAACTGTTTCATAGCAACTAAGAAAATAAATGATTATCGAATATAAATAAAATACAGAAGAAATGGAAACTAATAAAAACTTTAGTGAAGGAAAAATTATGGGATAATGAAACAAAATGAAACGAAAGAGATATAAAGAAAACAAAAACACCGAAACAGGGTACTGGTATAGGTGTAATTAAAACAGGGTCCAACACAAAGGACAAGAAAAAATAAAGAAAATTTAGAAAAATTGCAGAAATTTTAGAAAAAACAAAACAACCAAACGGTTATGCTTGCCGAACAAGAACAAATCAGAAAATTAGGAAATTATATAGGTAACAAATGTCAGATAAATAATATTTCTAACAAATGGAAAACTCAGAATAATTTAATATATTACAAAAAGAGGAAAAAAATATTATTTCTTTTGATAAAAAATGAAAAGAAACCAAATTAGAAAAAAATTAATTCCAAAGCCAAATTTTTTTAATTGTGTTTTATTTGTGTAAAAAACAAAAATAATAGTTTTTAAGGAAATTAAGAGTTAGAATAGATATAACATAGAATAGAGCAAACAAACTAGTTTAGTGAGGCTATTCCACAGCTAGTAAGAAGACAAGGATAAATAAATTAAGAAAATAAAATAAATTAATATATAGATATAGGCTGAGAAATAAAAGTTTTGTCTCTTTCTCTCTTGAAGGAATAAAAATGATGAAGGTAATTGTAGCGGAGCGGAAAAAGGTCCCGGAAAAATTTAAAAATCAAACAAAATATTTAAAATTTTGTTGCGTCTGGCAATGCTAAACGGTAAGGCCGGAAAGTGAAGCAGCAGCCCTGGCTCGATATTTTTGTGGGCGCACGGTGAATGCGCCCCTGTGAATTCTGCACAGATTAATAGCCAGGGCGCCTGCTTCCCTCAGCCGACGCCACCGCCCCTGGTCACGGACACGAGGTTGGACACGACTGCACGTGCTGGTTTGCCATCACTAGCAGTTCAGTGAGATGTGGGGGGGGGGGTTCGTTGTGGCCGTCCACATGTACCCTCGCCTACAAATAATTTCACTTGCAACCAAACAAATATCGCGTCGACAGTCCAAACCAAGACGAGAAAAAAATTTACCGGAAACTGAAAGAAATAATAATAAGAAAATGTGAAAAGGTTGGGAGCCCCAGGCTCACCCAACCATCAACCAACTCGTGAGTCCAGGTGGTAGGACTTTGCCCACACTATTCCCACCCTACCTTGAAGGATTGGGGCAAACAAAAAAAATGTAATCCTCCGCTAAAACAAACCATTCTCCCTACGACCAAATAAATAGAACTTTAATTGTTTATTTCATAGGATTATAATTCCTTTAATGTCATTCAAAATAAACTTCACCATTCAAAATTTCAAACACAATAATTGTGCTTATCGTAAAACTAGTATATACTTTTAGGAAAAATTAACTTAATTAAGTTATTTTGTCTTAGCAACCATTTCTGTTTGGTTACTTTTACATAAATAATTAAAAAAATATAAAGAACTAAGTTTAAAGGAATAATAATGTGTACGAGGTGTATTTATATTTACATTTTAATTCCGGTTGTTAAAGGGAAATAATTTACTATAACTATACTTCGATCTTAATTTAATAAATCATGCATACCAGTTATCGTTAAGGAAGAAGTTGTTTTGTTTATGTTTGTAGATACGTTAATAGCCAATTAGTATATATGTTTTACCCAAAATGCTATCTGCATACTGTGTTGTTATTGTGTTTTAAATTAACTGCTGCCGATTTGATGCGCACCATGCCGGAGTCATAATGAAGACTAGCTTAAATCTCCTATAAGATAAGTTTATATTAATAAAAGTTGAATAAAACATGCATATAAAAATGGACAATAGAAAATTTTGTTCAATTAATATTTTTTTTTTATTTCTTTTATCTTGTGGTTAAATAAATAAGAAATTCTGCATATGCTTCGATGTTATCAAATTATTGCAACACTTATTTTTTTTTGTAAAAAAACGGCATGCAAGCATTTTAACTAATACTTTAGATTTCTTTTTCATTCTTTACTTTATTATTTAAAATGCTGTAGTTAATTTAAACTATTGAAAAATTTTATGTTTTTAGCTGTGCACATCTGTATTAGCACTATAGGCAAATTTATACTTTATACATAATTTAACTATTTAGTCTTTTGCAAATTTTAAGCACAGTTTAGTTTTCTATTATATGCTTTATACTGAGCTAAACACTTACATAGTTTTATGCTATTTGTTTAAAGGTTATCATTAAGTAATTTTAACAAAACTCTGGTGAAGTTCACAATTATTTAAATATTCATAAATTGTTTCTTTTTAAATTTCATCACATTTCATTAAGTTTTTAATTAATATTTCATATTTAGGGACAATGTACTTGATGGATATATTAACTACTTGGGCACTGTGTTCATTAGGATTAAAGAATTTAAATTCATTCAAAGTAACCAACTCAAAAAAAAGAGAAAAACTATGGAAATACAATACAAGAATGTACCTGACCGAATTAGCGAGCCGTACCCAAATCAGAATAATCACTCATTACTATTTATATTGTAACGTCAGCGTCCCATGCATATCCATTAGAGTAGCTTGGATTTAATTGTTGGGTTGTTGGTGTTCTTGCGCCACGGAGTTGCAGATGTAGGGCGCCTGGGCGGCAGTAGCGCTAAGTGGTGCTAAGTGCAGCGGCTGCAGGTGCTGCTATTGTGGACGCTTGCTTGTGAGCTTGCTGGCGTTGACGTTGCTGCCTTTGTGGCCCACGGAAGCTGTTATCGCTTCGGCTGATGTTCTTGTTGCCTGGCCAGTGGCTGTAGCCGCAGTAACTGTGTCTGAGTGTCCAGGAGCTTCTGCAAGTGGGTCTGCACTGGGAGTGGTTGTGGTTGTGCAACAGCCGCTTCAAGCGGTAGCGCCTCAGTTAGGTAGAAAAAAGTACACCCTACTCTTGTTGCTCCTGGCAATGATACGCTGGAGTCACAGCGGCTACTGCGGCTGCAGTTGCTGTAGCTAACGCTGTTGCTGATTTTATCTTGACTTCTGCACACCGCAGAATGAAGTTACAGCCGGATTGGTGCTTTGTGCTGCTGTCGTCTTTAAGATATAAGACGTACTTGACGGAGCAGCTGAGGATGCAGAAAGCGTCGGTGTGGCTCCCTCTATAAACGTCTACCCTCTATATCTCCTCGTGGCACAATCCAAAAGAAAAAACAAGACCCCCGCCAATTTTGTTCTATGGCGGAAATGCCGACATCCCGCTACTTTGTTATCGTTTGGACATTTACACCACGCAACAAAATTACTGATGGTCCAATGATTAGGGTATTTGCACGTCAGTCTGATCATTAGGGATATTCATACGGCTCACACTCCATGTGACCCTTTCAGTCACTGCAACGTCCGAATAGAACTAATCATCACGGACGCACGCGAAGTGTGACAACTGGCCAGTACTTGTGGCAGTTTCCGAAAATCCACACTGTCAGATTCGAGTTAAGGGAAATGTGAGAATTCAAATATATAGAATGTCAGAAGTTTGGTGACAGGAATTGCCATATTTAATTAAGAGGGAAACGTCAATTTTAAATGCAAAGAGAAATGTCAAACTTGTGTAACACAAAATGTCAGATTGGAATGAAGGAAATTGCGAGAATTTAATTCAAAAGAAGAGAAAGAAAAGAGAAAAATAAGTCGGATATAAAAAAAATTCTATACTGTTAGCTGTCAAGGATGACTGGTTAGCTGTCAAAGGAAAATTGTAAACTGTCAAAGTACCAAGTCAAAAGTAAGTGCAAGAGGGAAAGCAGATGTTAATAAACAAGAGATGTAAGAAAAATAAAATCTTAAACTGTCAGCGTTGTAAAACGAGAAATGTCAGAATTTAAGTAAGCGAAGGCTGTCAAAGCTTAGTAACTTAAAAGTGTCAGGTTTGTATGCGAATACTGTCAGATTTGAATGAAGTAAAAATGTCAAATACTAATGTACGCAAAGTCAAATTTAACTAAAATTATATGTCAGAATAGAAATGAAATGTCAGCTTTGCAAGTCAGACTTACATGAAAAAGAAAAACTGTCCGACATGAAGGAAAGTAATGTCAAATTTGAATGACCCAAAAAAAAAAAATTTCAGACATAAAAAAATAATATGTTAGATGGGAATGATGTGAAAATGTTAAATTGGAATGATCAGTAAAACTCTCAGCTGTCAAAGTCATTTGTGAGCTGTCAAACGTGTCCCCGGTAAAAGTCAAAGTGCCAACTGGCAATGACTTCTGTCAAGTGTCAAGAAACGTGTTGACTGTCCAAGTCAAAATGTCATCTGTCACAGTCGTCTGTTAAAGTCATCTGTCACACCTCGAACGTGTCAGCCGTGGTATTAGCAGTATGTCACTCATGTTTGCATACGACACTGCTGTGGCGAATTCTGGCCCCCATGCTCGAATGTGCATTCAACTGACCAGTCAAAGACACCTTCAAACATGGAAGCAAGAATTCATCACTTTGTGTGCCGATACATAATATTACTCGGGGCATACGTTGGCATAATAGGGGCACAACAAGTGGGAATAACACAATTAAAGGACACGGCAATCTTTTTTGACGAGATAGAACAGACGTTATTCTACCAGGACACATGGACGTTTTTAACCACATTCGAACCAATAAAGATAGAGCCGTTTATCAACGCAACAAGAAAATACCAAGACAAGGCAGGGAAAATGTGCATCCAAATAATGTGGAAAGTGCTGTCCAAACAGTGTATGGAATCGTGTGAAGCCACGTTTAAACAAACAGAAGCAATCCTAAATACATTAGCACAAAACGAAAAGAATATAGAAAGAACGTTCCCCCACCGGCGCACAAGAATATCATTGGACTTCGTGGGAGAAGCATTCAACTGGGCCTTCGGCATAATGGACAAAAAACACACAGATGAGGTGTATGATCATTTGGAAAACCTGGAGCAAAGGGAGACGGAAACATACAAGATAATGAACCACCAGATTACGATCATGGATAATAACTACAACAAGTTAGCCAAACCATTACTAGCAGTTATCGACGACGTCGAAAACATGCAAACGGAGCTAAATAGAACGATTATGGAACAGAAAACGGTGGAAATAAACAACCAAAATCAGCTGACAGAAATAAAATACATACTGAAGATCCTAGAAGTGCAATCCAGAATTGAGGTGAATTTGATAGAAGTACTAGGAAGGCAGTGGACATAATTGGCAATAATAGATGATTTATATAAGCGAAATTTAAACCCACTATTATTAACAAGCTCGGAACTGCAATCGAGAATGAAGGAGCTCACACTATCAGGGATAGCAGCAAATTTTGTATGGAACTCGTTCGAAATTCACCAAACAGCAAGGGTGAAGGTGTTTCCGGGTAACGGTCAGCTGATGGTAGCTATTAAGATACCCATACCGGAAGACGATCGATACAGAACGTATAGAATGTATTCCATGCCAATGTTCCTGAACAATGAATACGACGTGATCGTAAAAACAACGTACAACTACATCGCGGATTCAGAAGGTAAAACTAAGTACGTGGGACTGTCCAGCAAGGATCTGAGGGATTGTTTAAAATTAGGGGAAGAGGAAAGCCATGAGTACAGGTTATGTAGAAACTCAGGGAAAATACTGATGAGCAATTATAAAATGTTCGATTGTTGCAACACAATTCAGAAAACATGGAAACATTTAACCAGGTAGCAATAAGTGCGAGGACAGGGGCAATCATCAGAATAGAAAAAGCAAACACATGGCTATATAAGCTGAGGAAACCATGGACTTTCGACGTCTTGTGCCATAACAGCTCAAGTACGGTTATGATAGAAAATTTTGGGTTGCTTAAAGTAAAAGATGATTGCCGAGTACAGAGCAAGGACATGATACTGGCGTATCAGAAAAATCAAAAGACCTCGGTGGACATAAAGTTCAGCACAGTGGATCAGGAGGAGTAATTGAGCTGGAGAAAGAAATACCGAGAGCTTAAAGAGAACTACCGTCGCTACCAGCTAAAATACAGGAACGAAGAGAGGAGGAACCGGGAGTAAAATACACGTAACATGTAGAGGAAACGATAATGGATCACATTAAAAAAAAGGAAAAAAAATAAATAAAATACATTAAAATCAGAACAGAAACGGTTAAATTTATAATGATTACTATAATAATACATAGGGATTTTGAGGGATAAGAATTAAGAATGAAATTGGGAATGAAAAATAATAAACAAAGACAAATAAAATGTTTTTGTAATTAAAGTCACTTTAAGTGGAACACGAATAATAGAATTATTTAAAATAAGATTAGCCTGGAGAGCCAACTCGTGGACCACCGGGAGTAGAGGAACATATGTCATCCACTCGCCAAAGTCGACACGAGTTAACGCCGCGCAAAGCATCTCAAGGCCGATGAGATGTTGCCGGTACGCTCGGAGGGCAGCACCAGGAGGACCCGTAACAGAGTCCTCCCAACAGTAGCGACAGAGGTCACGGAACCAAAACGTGACATACATCTCGGGATCGACATCCCAGAGATGCTGCAGCAAATCGAAACGAGGAGCTATAAACGAGAAAGGGAAAACTTTAGTAATAATAATAATAATAATATGCGCAGAACGACGAAATAAACTGTATTATGAATACGATTAATACTGTATACTACAAATATGGTTAGCAATAATTCCGCAAGGTTAGCAATTTCGTTTAATTAAAGTGACAGAGTAATGCCATGCACGAAAAGACGATAAAAAAAAAATTGAATTTAAAGAATAAAGAGAAACAAAAATTCGCAAAGAATAGAGCAAAAGAAAGAAAAATTATGTTAACATATAAAACAAAAAATTCGCATATAATAGAGCAAAAGAAAGAAAAATTATGTTAACATATAAAAAAAAAATGAAACTTGTTCTCTGTTACATTTTATGTAACTTTTCTCTGTTACATTTTAATGTTCTCTGTTAAAAATTATGTAACAGAGAATAAAATACGTTTCCGCATAAAAACGTTGAATTGAAAAATGAAAAAATGCAATCTAACATTAAAATATAAGAAAGAAAATAAGTTTCTGAATAATCTAAAATTTAAGAAAATTTAAGAGAAAAATGAAATTAATAAAGTAATACGAAAAATAACTGTAAGCCGAGATGAAATTAAATAAAAAATGTAGTAAAAGAGAATTTAAATAAGAAATAGATAAATATAAGACCGAAGATTTTAAGCACCAAAAAAAAAAAAAATGAAAAGAAAACCGAAAAGTACTATTAGAGACGATAAAAAAAAACAATTGCAAGCTTAAAGAAAAAATAAACAAGCACGTTTTACGTAGTAAAACCCGCAGTATGGTAGACGTAAGAACCAGCTTTCAACGGTGAACAATCTTTGTTCTTTTCCTACAAAAACAACACACACACATACACACTAAGGGTGTTCAAGCATGTATGGGTAAAATTAAAACTATTCTATTGTTTGATTTCCGGGTATTTTTGGGTTTCGCTATTCCGTAAGGCTTGGGAAATAAAATTTGACCACGATTGGACAAGGTTTAACCGACCCGGATTGACGTTGAAATGTCAAAAAATGGGAAAACAACTTTTTCGGTTTTTTTTTCTTTTTTAAATACTCGATTTATCTTTTTTTATGAAATTATTGTCTTACCAGTTTAAAAATTAAATACTCTCACTAACAGCAATTAAAAATGTAAAAATAAGTGCAGCTTGTTTCCAAGACTATGCATATTGCCAATATCATTACATTTAATTTTTTCACAAAGTAGGTTTGGCCGGTTGCTATGATGATTTTTTTCACAAAGTAGGCATCGGTTGCTATGGTGCGGTTCGAATGAATATTCTTGGTGCTATCACTGTCTGACCAGAATCATGTCGTTGTCGTGTCGGCAGGCAGAGCGTTGGCAGATTCAATGCAAACCTTATGGGAGAAAATTGCGGCAGAATACGACAACAAAAACGCCAAAATAGAAATGTTTCTATTTCTATTTTTTCTTTGTCGTTAATTTGACAGCTCTCTCAGTCTCAAAGAAAAAAACAGAAAATATCGGAAGAAAGTGGTAAGTATGCATATTTAAATAGTGTTAAGCAATAAACCCATAAGCTTTCATGTAGGTTTTATTGCTACTTCAAATGCTTGATTTTTGGTATTAACTTTACTACTTTAAATCCATTAATTATCAACTTTATATATGAACCAAAAATTACCATAATGATACTAATGTATTTTCTTTTCTTGCTATCTCCTACTCTTTAAAAGTGAACCTAGATGTCAGTCAAATAAGCGATCTAGAAAACGATTCTGAGCATGAATCCGTAGAAAGCACTGATTATAGAATAAAATTGCCTCAAAATGATAATGAAAAAAGAAACCGTGTTCATTGGATGACGCCACGCTTACTTTCTGCTCTCGATAATGGTAAAGTTTCTGATGGAGCCGCCGTTCATATTTTAACTGCAGCTGCGGAGGCGTTGGGACATAACAATAACGATCTTGTTATAAGTCGTTCTACGATTCATAGGCTTCGACAAGAAAACCGCCAAAAAGAATCAGAAATTATTCAGACAAACTTTATTGAAAATGTAATTCCGTTTTATATGAGCGTAATTTTGAGTGAATAATTTTTTATTTTACGTAATATTTAGACTAGCGATTCAATGGTTGTGCACTGGGACGGTAAGTTGCTGCCAGACTTGATTGGCAACAACAAAGTTGAAAGAATTGCTATTCTTGTGAGCTGGAACGGAACATCAAAGTTCCTTGGTGCTCCAAAAGTTTCATCTTCTAGTGGAGAAAATATAGCAGCTGCAGTCTACAACATGTTAGTCAAATGGAACATCTCCGATCGAGTTTCTGCAATGGGATTCGACACCACTTCCAGCAATACTGGAGACAAAGCTGGAGCATGTTTTCTTTTACAGAAGTCTATGGATCGGAAGTTACTCAATTTTGCTTGCCGACACCATATCTACGAAATTATTTTGCGAAGTGTTTTTGAACTAAAAATATCATCGACATCTGCTCCTGATGTTTGCATTTTCGATAGATTTTCAAAGGCATGGACAACGATCGACAAAAATTCATTTAAAAGTGGTTTGGAAGATAAGGTTATTCGTGAAAAATTTCAAGATATGGAGTGTAATGCCATAAAAAGCTTTTGCACCCAAAGAATATCTGAGTCCCAAATTCGTGACGACTACAAGGAATTCTTAGAACTTGCCCTTATTTTCTTTGGTGAATGTAGAAAATTTCGCACTCCTGGTCCAACAAGTAACGCGCGGTGGATGGCAAAGGGTATATATTGCTTAAAAATATTTGCTTTTCGTCAGCAGTTTAAGTTATCTGCCAGAGAATTAAATGGAATACGCGACGTTTGCATATTTTTGATACGGATATACATAAGAGCCTGGTTTGGTTGCACGAATGCTATTGCAGCACCCAGTCAAGATTTAAATTTTGTAAAAGACGCTGTGAAATACGCTCAAATCGATTCAGATGTATCACAAGTAATTTTAAAAAAAATTTAGAACCATTTATGGTACTTGTCAGAGGAATCGGTAGCTCTAGCGTTGTTTGATTCAAAAGTTTCAATCGAAGATAAGATCGAAATGGTTCGATGCTTACGTTCTATAAGTCCAAATATACAATTAAAAAATGAGCGTTGCATTGAAAATCCAGAATCTTTGTCGTTATGTAACTTGAGCGATTTTTTTCCCATAAAACGAAATACTTTTTTACTCGCTTTGGACTATCGCCAGATTTTTGAAATTTTCACCCATCGACGTGGGAAAACAACAATAATTTTGAAGAAGGTCGTACTTTTTGTAATGACCTTTTTGTCGTTAATGATACCGCTGAAAGGGGAGTAAAATTCATGAAGGATTTTAATAAAGTTCTGACATACGATGAAGAAGAAAAACAAATATTGCTTCAAGTAGTTGAATCTTACCGCAAAAATTATCCATCTTATAAAAAGTCGGAATTAATTTAACAAAAATAAAATATTTTTACTGTATGAACTAATTATTCCATGTATTTTTATTTGAGTTAATGGCTTAAAAGTTAATTAAACCAGAAATTTTTTAAATCGCAAAATTTGTAAAAAAAATAACTCAAGGCAACGTTTGTATTCAAAATTTTTATTTATATCGATATTTTTCATACATTCGGTACATTCAAAGTCAATCCGGGTCGATCAAACATAAAGCTATCGAGCTTAAAATTTACATGCTAAATTTATAGGTAAAAAGGAAATAAAAAATGCCCAGAAATCCAAAATCGGAGCAAATTTTATTTTTTGGACACCCTTAATACACACATTATCGTACTTCTACTATTTAAAAATAAAAAAAAAGAACTGAATTTAAAGAATAAAGTGAAACAAAAATTCGTATATAATAGAGCAAAAGAAAGAAAAATTATGTTAACATATAAAAAAAAGGAAACTTGTTCTCTGTTACATTTTATGTAACATTTCTCTGTTACATTTTAATATTCTCTGTTAAAAATTATGTAACAGAGAATAAAATGCGTTTCCACATAAAAACGTTGAATTGAAAAATGAAAAAATGCAATCTAACATTAAAATGTAAGAAAGAAACTAAGTTTCTGAATAATCTAAAATTTAAGAAAATTTAAGAGAAAAATGAAATTAATAAAGTAATACGAAAAATAACTGTAAGCCGAGATGAAATTAAATAAAAAATGTAGTAAAAGGGAATTTAAATAGATAAATATAATAATAGAAATAGATAAATATAAGACCGGAGATTCTAAGCACCAAAAAAAAAAAAATTAAAAGATAACCTAAAAGCACTATTAGAGAAAATGTTAAGCAAAGAAAAAATTATGTATAGCAGAGGAGAAAAAGTTTGTCGAGAAAGAACAAATAAAATTGTAATTAACAATATCTCAAGCCGTAGGGAAATAATGAATAAAACACAGAAATATTTGTAACAATAGATGAACAATAAAGTAAAAATATAACTAATTATTAAAGACGGTGAGTAATTTCTGTCAGAAACAAGAGTTCAACTTAATAGGGATTAAACTAGATTAGGGAGTATCGAAACTGAGGAAGAGTGGGGGTGTAACCAAATATGACGCCGTTGGACCAGAAAAAGGAATTACCGAGGAGAAAATAGTTGCAGAAAGGATGAGAAATGTTTACGAGTTTGGCTAAAAAGAAGTGTGTGGCGCTGATGCTGCAGCATCCGCGTGAAAAACTGCAAGAAGGTGGCAGCATCCGCGTGAAAAAGTGTATGGAAGGCAGAAGCATTCGCGTGCAAAAATGATATAAAACGGCGGCAGCATCAGCGCCACACACTTCTTTTTAGCCAAACTCGTAAACATTTCTCATCCTTTCTGCAACTATTTTCTCCTCGGTAATTCCTTTTTCTGGTCCAACGGCGTCATATTTGGTTACACCCCCACTCTTCCTCAGTTTCGGTACTCCCTAATCTAGTTTAAACCCTATTAAGTTGAACTCTTGTTTCTGACAGAAATTACTACCGTCTTTAATAATTAGTTATATTTTTACTTTATTATTCATCTATTGTTACAAATATTTCTGTGTTTTATTCATTATTTCCGTACGGCTTGAGATATTGTTAATTACAATTTTATTTGCTCTTTCTCGACAAACTTTTTCTCCTCTGCTATACATAATTTTTTAATTTTTTCTTTGCTTAACATTTGCTCTAATAGTACTTTTCGGTTTTCTTTTGATTTTTTTTTTTTTTGGTGCTTAGAATCTCCGGTCTTATATTTATCTATTTCTTATTTAAATTCCCTTTTACTACATTTTTTATTTAATTTTATCTCGGCTTACAGTTATTTTTCGTATTACTTTATTTATTTAATTTTTCTCTTAAATTTTCTTAAATTTCAGATTATTCAGAAACTTATTTTCTTTCTTATATTTTAATGTTAGATTGCTTTTTTTCATTTTTCAATTCAACGTTTTTATGTGGAAACGCATTTTATTCTCTGTTACATAATTTTTAACAGAGAACATTAAAATGTAACAGAGAAATGTTACAGAAAATGTAACAGAGAACAAGTTTCATTTTTTTTTTATATGTTAACATAATTTTTCTTTCTTTGCTCTATTATATGCGAATTTTTGTTTCACTTTATTCTTTAAATTCAGTTCTTTTTTTTATTTTTAAATAGTAGAAGTACGATAATGTGTGTGTATGTGTGTGTGTTGTTTTTGCTTAGAATCTCCGGTCTTATATTTATCTATTTCTTATTTAAATTCCCTTTTACTACATTTTTTATTTAATTTCATCTCGGCTTACAGTTATTTTTCGTATTACTTTATTAATTTCATTTTTCTCTTAAATTTTCTTAAATTTTAGATTTTTCAGAAACTTATTTTCTTTCTAATATTTTAATGTTAGATTGCATTTTTTCATTTTTCAATTCAACGTTTTTATGCGGAAACGCATTTTATTCTCTGTTACATACTTTTTACTACGTAAAACGCGCTTGTTTATTTTTTCAAAAGTGGAAAAGCAGAAGTCGTATAATTTCTTTCTTCTGACTTTAATATTCTGTCGTATATGCTGCAATTCCCAACCTAGTGATAGCTTGCAATTTTTTTTTATCGTCATTTCGTGCATGGCATTACTCTGTCACTTTAATTAAACGAAATTGCTAACCTTGCGGAATTATTGCTAACCATATTTTTAGTAACTATATTTCGTCGTTCTGCGCATATTATTATTATTCTATTTTAAATTAAATAAATTGCTAACTTTTCGAAAATATTGGATTTGCTTTTTTTTTTTTTGTAGTGATATTCCCAAGCTAATGCTAGCTTGCATTTTTTACTTCGACGTTTCGCGCATTTTTTTACGTATAAATGCTGGCTTTACTCTACTTTAATAATAAAAATAAAAGAAAATGCTAACTTTGCTTTGTTTTTCTGATAACTTTTCTATAAAACTCAACGGTGGTTGTGACTCCATTCCGTGGTTGTGTGTGTTAACCGTTTGTTTGTTAAATATGTTGTCAGTTCTATATTTGGTTTTTTCTGTCCTGGATTTTGTACCCGGTAAGGTTTTTTTTCTTTTCACTTCGCCCTGTACTAAAGTTTTCCCTTTCTCGTTTATAGCTCCTCGTTTCGATTTGCTGCAGCATCTCTGGGATGTCGATCCCGAGATGTATGTCATGTTTTGGTTCCGTGACCTCTGTCGCTGCTGTTGGGAGGACTCTGTTACGGGTCCTCCTGGTGCTGCCCTCCGAGCGTACCGGCAACATCTCATCGGCCTTGAGATGCTTTGCGCGGCGTTAACTCGTGTCGACTTTGGCGAGTGGATGACATATGTTCCTCTACTCCCGGTGATCCACGAGTTGGCTCTCCAGGCTCAGGGCCTGGCGCGAAGTGCACTCGCGACTAATTTTATTTTAAATAATTCTATTATTTGTGTTCCACTTAAAGTGACTTTAATTACAAAAACATTTTATTTGTCTTTGTTTATTATTTTTCATTCCCAATTTCATTCTTAATTCTTATCCCTCAAAATCCCTATGTATTATTATAATAATCATTATAAATCTATCCGTTTCTATTCTGATTTTAATGTATTTTATTTATTTTTTTTTTCTTTTTTTTTAATGTGATCCATTATCGTTTCCTCTACATGTTACGTGTATTTTACTCCCGGTTCCTCCTTTCTTCGTTCCTGTATTTTAGCTGGTAGCGACGGTAGTTCTCTTTAAGCTCTCGGTATTTCTTTCTCCAGCTCAATTACTCCTCCTGATCCACTGTGCTGAACTTAATGTCCACCGAGGTCTTTTGATTTTTCTGATACGCCAGTATCATGTCCTTGCTCTGTACTCGGCAATCATCTTTTACTTTAAGCAACCCAAAATTTTCTATCATAACCGTTCTTGAGCTGTTATCGCACAAGACGTCGAAAGTCCATGGTTTCCTCAGCTTATATAGCCATGTGTTTGCTTTTTCTATTCTGATGATTGCCCCTGTCCTCGCACTTATTGCTATCTGGTTAAATGTTTCCATGTTTTCTGAATTGTGTTGCAACAATCGAACATTTTATTATTGCTCATCAGTATTTTCCCTGAGTTTCTACATAACCTGTACTCATGGCTTTCCTCTTCCCCTAATTTTAAACAATCCCTCAGATCCTTGCTGGACAGTCCCACGTACTTAGTTTTACCTTCTGAATCCGCGATGTAGTTGTACGTTGTTTTTACGATCACGTCGTATTCATTGTTCAGGAACATTGGCATGGAATACATTCTATACGTTCTGTATCGATCGTCTTCCGGTATGGGTATCTTAATAGCTACCATCAGCTGACCGTTACCCGGAAACACCTTCACCCTTGCTGTTTGGTGAATTTCGAACGAGTTCCATACAAAATTTGCTGCTATCCCTGATAGTGTGAGGTCCTTCATTCTCGATTGCAGTTCCGAGCTTGTTAATAATAGTGGGTTTAAATTTCGCTTATATAAATCATCTATTATTGCCAATTCTGTCCACTGCCTTCCTAGTACTTCTATCAAATTCACCTCAATTCTGGATTGCACTTCTAGGATCTTCAGTATGTATTTTATTTCTGTCAGCTGATTTTGGTTGTTTATTTCCACCGTTTTCTGTTCCATAATCGTTCTATTTAGCTCCGTTTGCATGTTTTCGACGTCGTCGATAACTGCTAGTAATGGTTTGGCTAACTTGTTGTAGTTATTCTCCATGATCGTAATCTGGTGGTTCATTATCTTGTATGTTTCCGTCTCCCTTTGCTCCAGGTTTTCCAAATGATCATACACCTCATCTGTGTGTTTTTTGTCCATTATGCCGAAGGCCCAGTTGAATGCTTCTCCCACGAAGTCCAATGATATTCTTGTGCGCCGGTGGTGGAACGTTCTTTCTATATTCTTTTCGTTTTGCGCTAATGTATTTAGGATTGCTTCTGTTTGTTTAAACGTGGCTTCACACGATTCCATAAACTGTTTGGACAGCACTTTCCACATTATTTGGATGCACATTTTCCCTGCCTTGTCTTGGTATTTTCTTGTTGCGTTGATAAACGGCTCTATCTTTATTGGTTCGAATGTGGTTAAAATCGTCCATGTGTCCTGGTAGAATAACGTCTGTTCTATCTCGTCAAAAAAGATTGCTGTGTCCTTTAATTGTGTTATTCCCACTTGTTGTGCCCTTATTATGCCAACGTATGCCCCGTTTAATATTATGTATCGGCACACAAAGTGATGAATTCTTACTTCCATGTTTGAAGGTGGCTTTGACTGGTCAGTTGAATTCACATTCGAGCATGGGGGCCAGAATTCGCCACAGCAGTGTCGTATGCAAGCATGAGTGACATACTGCTAATACCACGGCTGACACGTTCGAGGTGTGACAGATGACTTTAACAGACGACTGTGACAGATGACTTTTTGACTTGGACAGTCAACACGTTTCTTGACACTTGACAGAAGTCATTGCCAGTTGACACTTTGACTTTTACCGGGGACACGTTTGACAGCTCACAAATGACTTTGACAGCTGACAGTTTTACAGATCATTCCAATTTAACATTTTCACATCATTCCCATCTAACATATTATTATTTTTTTATATCTGAAATTTTTTTTTTTTGGGTCATTCAAATTTGACATTACTTTCCTTCATGTCGGACAGTTTTTCTTTTTCATGTAAGTCTGACTTGCAAAGCTGACATTTCATTTCTATTCTGACTTATAATTTTAGTTAAATTTGACTTCGCGTACATTAGTATTTGACATTTTTACTTCATTCAAATCTGACAGTATTCGCATACAAACCTGACACTTTTAAGTTACTAAACTTTGACAGCCTTCGCTTACTTAAATTCTGACATTTCTTGTTTTACAACGCTGACAGTTTAAGATTTTATTTTTCTTACATCTCTTGTTTATTAACATCTGCTTTCCCTCTTGCACTTACTTTTGACTTGGTACTTTGACAGTTTACAATTTTCCTTTGACAGCTAACCAGTCATCCTTGACAGCTGACAGTATAGAATTTTTTTTATATCCGACTTTTTTTTCTCTTTTCTTTCTCTTCTTTTGAATTAAATTCTCGCAATTTCCCTTCATTCCAATCTGACATTTTGTGTTACACAAGTTTGACATTTCTCTTTGCATTTAAAATTGACGTTTCCCTCTTAATTAAATATGACAATTCCTGTCACCAAATTTCTGACATTCTATTGATTTGAATTCTCACATTTCCCTTAACTCGAATCTGACAGTGTGGATTTTCGGAAACTGCCACAAGTACTGGCCAGTTGTCACACTTCGCGTGCGTCCGTGATGATTAGTTCTATTCGGACGTTGCAGTGACTGAAAGGGTCACATGGAGTGTGAGCCGTATGAATATCCCTAATGATCAGACTGACGTGCAAATACCCTAATCATTGGACCATCAGTAATTTTGTTTCGTGGTGTAAATGTCCAAACGATAACAAAGTAGCGGGATGTCGGCATTTCCGCCATAGAACAAAATTGGCGGGGTCTTGTTTTTTCTTTTGGATTGTGCCACGAGGAGATATAGAGGGTAGACGTTTATAGAGGGAGCCACACCGACGCTTTCTGCATCCTCAGCTGCTCCGTCAAGTACGTCTTATATCTTAAAGACGACAGCAGCACAAAGCACCAATCCGGCTGTAACTACATTCAGCGGTGTGCAGAAGTCAAGCAAGCTCACAAGCAAGCGTCCACAATAGCAGCACCTGCAGCCGCTGCACTTAGCACCACTTAGCGCTACTGCCGCCCAGGCGCCCTACATCTGCAACTCCGTGGCGCAAGAACACCAACAACCCAACAATTAAATCCAAGCTACTCTAATGGATATGCATGGGACGCTGACGTTACAATATAAATAGTAATGAGTGATTATTCTGATTTGGGTACGGCTCGCTAATTCGGTCAGGTACATTCTTGTATTGTATTTCCATAGTTTTTCTCTTTTTTTTGAGTTAGTTACTTTGAATGAATTTAAATTCTTTAATCATAATGAACACAGTGCCCAAGTAGTTAATATATCCATCAAGTACATTGTCCCTAAATATGAAATATTAATTAAAAACTTAATGAAATGTGATGAAATTTAAAAAGAAACAATTTATGAATATTTAAATAATTGTGAACTTCACCAGAGTTTTGTTAAAATTACTTAATGATAACCTTTAAACAAATAGCATAAAACTATGTAAGTGTTTAGCTCAGTATAAAGCATATAATAGAAAACTAAACTGTGTTTAAAATTTGCAAAAGACTAAATAGTTAAATTATGTATAAAGTATAAATTTGCCTATAGTGCTAATACAGATGTGCACAGCTAAAAACATAAAATTTTTCAATAGTTTAAATTAACTACAGCATTTTAAATAATAAAGTAAAGAATGAAAAGGAAATCTAAAGTATTAGTTAAAATGCTTGCATGCCGTTTTTTTACAACAAATAAGTGTTGCAATAATTTGATAACATCGAAGCATATGCAGAATTTCTTATTTATTTAACCACAAGATAAAAGAAATAAAAAAAAAAATATTAATTGAACAAAATTTTCTATTGTCCATTTTTATATGCATGTTTTATTCAACTTTTATTAATATAAACTTATCTTATAGGAGATTTAAGCTAGTCTTCATTATGACTCCGGCATGGTGCGCATCAAATCGGCAGCAGTTAATTTAAAACACAATAACAAAACACAGTATGCAGATAGCATTTTGGGTAAAACATATATACTAATTGGCTATTAACGTATCTACAAACATAAACAAAACAACTTCTTCCTTAACGATAACTGGTATGCATGATTTATTAAATTAAGATCGAAGTATAGTTATAGTAAATTATTTTCCTTTAACAACCGGAATTAAAATGTAAATATAAATACACCTCGTACACATTATTATTCCTTTAAACTTAGTTCTTTATATTTTTTTAATTATTTATGTAAAAGTAACCAAACAGAAATGGTTGCTAAGACAAAATAACTTAATTAAGTTAATTTTTCCTAAAAGTATATACTAGTTTTACGATAAGCACAATTATTGTGTTTGAAATTTTGAATGGTGAAGTTTATTTTGAATGACATTAAAGGAATTATAATCCTATGAAATAAACAATTAAAGTTCTATTTATTTGGTCGTAGGGAGAATGGTTTGCTTTAGCGGAGGATTACATTTTTTTTGTTTGCCCCAATCCTCCAAGGTAGGGTGGGAATAGTGTGGGCAAAGTCCTACCACCTGGACTCACGAGTTGGTTGATGGTTGGGTGAGCCTGGGGCTCCCAACCTTTTCACATTTTCTTATTATTATTTCTTTCAGTTTCCGGTAAATTTTTTTCTCGTCTTTGTTTGGACTGTCGACGCGATATTTGTTTGGTTGCACGTGAAATTATTTGTAGGCGAGGGTACATGTGGACGGCCACAACGAACCCCCCCCCCACATCTCACTGAACTGCTAGTGATGGCAAACCAGCACGTGCAGTCGTGTCCAACCTCGTGTCCGTGACCAGGGGCGCTGGCGTCAACTGAGGGAAGCAGGCGCCCTGGCTATTAATCTGTGCAGAATTCACAGGGGCGCATTCACCGTGCGCCCACAAAAATATCGAGCCAGGGCTGCTGCTTCACTTTCCGGCCTTACCATTTAGCATTGCCAGACGCAACCAAATTTTAAATATTTTGTTTGAATTTTAAATATTTCTGGGACCTTTTTAAGCTCCGCTACAATTACCTTCATCATTTTTATTCCTTCAAGAGAGAAAGAGACAAAACTTTTATTTCTCATCCTATATCTACATATTTATTTATTTTATTTTCTTAATTTATTTATCCTTGTCTTCTTACTAGCTGTGGAATAGCCTCACTAAACTAGTTTGTTTGCTCTATTCTATGTTATATCTATTCTAACTCTTAATTTCCTTAAAAACTATTATTTTTGTTTTTACACAAATAAAACACAATTAAAAAAATTTGGCTTTGAAATTAATTTTTTCCTAACTTGGTTTCTTTTCATTTTTTATTAAAAGAAATAATATTTTTTCCTCTTTTTGTAATTTATTAAATTATTCTGAGTTTTCCATTTGTTAGAAATATTATTTATCTGACATTTGTTACCTATATAATTTCCTAATTTTCTGATTTGTTCTTGTTCGGCAAGCATAACCATTTGGTTGTTTTGTTTTTTCTAAAATTTCTGCAATTTTTCTAAAGTTTCTTTATTTTTTCTTGTCCTTTGTGTTGGACCCTGTTTTAATTACACCTACACCAGTACACTGTTGCGGTGTTTTTGTTTTCTTAATATCTCTTTCGTTTCATTTTATTTCATTATCGATTTACATAACTTTTACATAACTTTTACATAACTTCATACAATGAAAGTAATGTATTTCATTGTATTCAAATTTATTATGATTCTTGCTTTGTCGTTTATTCAATTCGGGACCGGTTTCTCCAATACCATCCAATATGATCCAATACCATATGCTAGGTACCGATTCTCAATCGCTTTCCTATCTTACGTCAATATCGTTGCCGAGGTCCTCCCGAAAAAATTCAAATTGGAGCGCAGGGAGTGATTTCTTTTAAGATGGCTGTTTCTAGCTTCCTCGGCCACAATAAAAGGGAATCTTCAAGTAAATAAGCAACGATTTGATCAGAAACTTTAAAAAATATGCGTAATCATGTCTTTGAAAATTCACTGTCTGCACTCAGATTTGAATTTTTTTCGAAGAATCTCGGCGAGGAGAGTTACTAGCATGGGGGGAAAGTTCATCAGCATATGAAGGCGATAGAAAATCGGTACCAAGGATTGTTGGTTTCTCATCAGAGAAACCGATCCCGAATTGAAAAAACGACAAACCAAGAATCATAATAAATTTCAATAAAATGTAAGCAATGTAAAACACAATGTAAATCATTAAAGGAACCAAAAAAACGAATAATAAAAAAATTATATACAATGTTAACAATGAAAAAACAATGAAAAAGAGCAACAAAAATTATTAATTAAAAATTAAATGCAATGCTAACGATGTAAAAGCAATGTTTATGATTAAAATAATAATAAAAAAAATTATATTTCAACAAAATTTAGTTCTTATTTATTTAAAAAAAAAAAAACAAAATGGCCATTTCAGCCATTGAAAGGAATTCGACCGAGCGGTTTATGATCAATTGTGTCTGTGTGTGTTGTGAAATGTTTAAACACAAATGATCGAGACCTGGAGCTACCAGCTTTATGCCCACTCCAAACGACTTATGTTGTCAAGAAGCTTTTCATGGCAGTTTTTACTCTCTGAGGTTTGCCATTGTCTGCAGAGAGGTAACGGCCGAACAGAAACATTAGTTCAATTGAAAAAACTTTCTGTGTCAGATGGGGGATTCGAATCTGGGTTCTCTGGCGTATGAGCCAGACACTCTACCCTCTACGCCACGGCCGCCACATTATTTATAATAATGTCACATAATGCCGCCACAATAAAATAAGGCAAAATGCATACATAGACGATCACACAATTTGGGTGCTTTAGTTCAATTAAACATTACTTTGCATTTCTCAATAGCTTTCCTTCAGCAATAACTTATTTTTTTTGGAAAAATGCAGGCTTTTTGCAAAAAATATCAAAATTTAATATATATATATTGGTTTTTTAACAAAATTGGCCTTTGTCTTATTTTTAATTTTTCTGAAATACAAGTAAATTCCTCTAAAATTGAATCTATTTCGCCAAAACTAACAGCTCAATCAAAAAATTATTAAGACATTGTTTAAAGGGTGTTTTATAAGCTTTTATCTATATATATAAAACAAAGTGGAAAAAAACCTTTGTTTTTTTCTTAATTATTAATTGTAACGACTGCCTTTTCCTGGGTCGATAGCTGGGACAGACTTAATGGCTGCCCAGAGTCGTTCCAAAATTTGTTTTGTTGGACACTAAATCAAACGCAAATATTTCAATTGTTCGCTACAATATTTATTGGATTTTACTGAATAAGTTGGGAAAATCTTATGACTAACAATTTAATAAATGATTTTAAAGCTCTTGAGGTAATTCAAAATTAGATATGATTCAATTTGACATAGTGAGATACTTCTCATATATATATATATAGATGGAAATGCAATGATAATATAGGATAATGAAGATAATATAAAATAATAAAGCTAATGTAAAAACAGAAATTATGATAAGAAATGAAGAAATATAGTTTGATATCACCAAATCCTTCTGATATGTTCGACCACTGATGACTGATCCCCGGTTTGACTGATTAATTTTGGAATCCGTCCTCTGACGGTTGACATAGTGACAGGGTGTGATACCTCACACTCACTTGTCGAAGCTGGATGCCAATTTACTTTACGGAAAATGTCTTGAAGGCCAAGAGTGTGAGGATGGTATAGGATTGAAGCGGCTGAGTGTGATACCATGCTACCGCGTTCTTGAAAAGGATGAGAATAACGTTCAGGTGGAGTCACGTAGTGGCAGGGTGTGATACCTCGCATCCACTACGATCGAAAGGGTGACGGTAGATTGATGAAAACCTTGGCTGGTATTACTTATTAATATAAAAAAACTAATCAGTCCCTGATCTCTTTTGGGCTTGTCACAGGCACTGCAACACTTCACTTCTAGCGATTACTACATACCTTTGCACCCCTTTCTCACCTTGCGGACTCATTGCGAGTTCCCTTGGAATTTCTTCCGCTTGAAGAATTGTTGACTGCACGAAAGCTAGCGTTGGTGATTGCAGCAATACGAAGCTGCTCTGTTAGCAGCTCTGTCGTAAGGCTTATTGCGATGACGCTGGCGTTGTGTCCCGTCAGTAGTTATTTCGACGTCAACTTCAGCAGCGCGATCACTAATTTATTTCTGCTGATTGATTTTCAACTAAGACTGTTCACTTCTGCGGTTAGTGTTGACTGATCCCTCATTTGAGCGATTCTCTGGCCTTTTATAGTTTTGCTTTAAGTGGCCGACGTGAGTGTTTCTATTCACTCAATCGCTCACTGTTGGTGGTGGTTTTGTGTGCAAGTTTCTACTGTGCATGGCCGAACTGCTGACTTCGCTCTCAGATGCTCTCCATGTTGTCTGTATGCGTGATCGTTAGTGTCGCCTGATTATCCCGTTAGTGCTTCAATTATATTCTAGTCCATCTCGCTAGTTGTGAGGGGAAATGTTGAGGATGGCGTTAGCTTGTTTTCTTGATTTTCTAGGTTAGCATCCTAGCATCATCCGATTGTTTCGTTTCATAATTCTCTGGAGTGGAACTATTTGTGCCATCTTCGGGTGCTAAAACAAAGAGCAGGGATGAGATTATATTTTTTCTGTCCTAGGTAAGTGGCCCTGTCATCTCATCGATTCAATCCATAAGGGTCATCGATTAACCCCTATGTGCGATACTTTATTTATTAGAATATCTTGCGGAAAATAAATACTCGGTTGTTATGTATAAAATGTATTTAATCGTACTAGTAAGTAAATAGATGATTACACAGGCAATCGACTATCGTTTGCCTAGGCTTATATATAGGCTTATATATACTATGAGCATCAAAAGTGAGTCAACACCAATTGAGTTTTTCCATCTCGATGTTTTATGAGATTAAAATAAAAGACATATATATTCTTATAAAATAAGCTCAATGGTTTATTCAATATTAACAAAATAAAAACAAAAATACAACAACATCTATCCATCTTACATTTTAGAAAAGAATTAAACAGAAACACGCCATATTTTGCGCGTCAAAAGTAAGTCAACACTTGTTTATCTCGTGATTACACCGTTAATTTCTCAGTTACTTTTGCGAGTCGCTTTATTGGAACAGAGCTTATAAGCATTTTTTTATTCAGTCCTAATTGTTATGTGCAGTGAAACAGTCAATAAAGAAAAACAAAATATTTAGAAACATGAGAACCGAAAACTCCTTACAAACTAAAAAAAGCATTTTAGATTTGAGGAAAAATGGCAAATCTTTGCGAGAAATTTCAAAAATTGTTGGAAGGCACCACACATCTATAAAAAAAATTGCGGATAAATTTGAAAACTACAAGCAAATAGAAAACTTCAGAGGTTGTGAGGAACCTATTTTTAGGGATGAAAATAGGATCCCACAAATAATAGTAAGGGAAAAATGCAACGCAAATAGATTTCAAGAAAATCAACATACACATCAAACCAACTCATCATTCAAATCAATTTCAATTTAAGCAAAATTTCCTGGTCGTTCGTGAATGCTGAGATTGGACTTATTCCATCAAATGTAATCAGTGACTTAGAGGTTTATGTTATTGATAGTTTTTTTGATGTTGGTTTAATGCAAGTAAATAGTTGTTTTAACAAATTACATAAAATTCTTGATTTGGTTTATATTAGCAGCAATATTAATTTTAATTTATTTGAATCAGTTTTTCCTATATCTACCTCAGATATGCATCATACTCCGTTATCTATTGATTTAGGTTTTTATTCATTTTTATCTCATAAAGCTTCAGAATTCAAATTTAATTTTAATAACTGTAATTGGGAACTGATTAACAGCATAATTTGTGATATTGATTGGAACAGTAGGCTTAATTCGTTAAATCTTGATACGGCTTTCAAATTCTTTAAATCGTCTTTGATATCAATATGCAATGAACGTATTCCACGCTCTTTAAAAAAATCGTTTAAATCTCTCTGGTATACTCCAGGTCTGAAAAAACTCAAAAATTTAAGGAATAAATTTTACAAAAAGTTTGCTACCTCGAATAAAACTGAGTTCTTTATAAAATATCGACATTACATGAGAGAATTTAACTTTCTCGATAAATATCTCTTTAAGCAATATATTCTGAGTGTTGAGTCCAATATTAAATCAAACCCGAAAGCATTTTGGAGCTATGTAAATTTCAAAAGGAAGACATCGTATATTCCAAATACTATGTTCTATAAGAACAAACATTCCTATTCTGCGCGTGAAACAGCTAATCTTTTTGCTGAATTTTTTCAGAGTAACTTTGAGCAGAAAACTGACTATGCTGGGGAATATGATGGTAAACATTTCCATTCCATTGATTTTGGTTCGTTATCTGTTTCTGAAACTGATGTCGTAAATGGTATTCGTAATCTTAAAAGTTCCATGAAACCTGATATTGATGGGTTTTCTTCATATCTGTTCAAAAATTGCTGTGTTTCTCTTGTTAAGCCACTTAAAATAATTTTCAATAAATCCCTTAATTCAGGAAATTTCTTATCTGACTGGAAGGTGGCATCTATAACACCTATTTTTAAATCTGGTAATAAAAATAATATTGCCAATTATAGACCGATTTCTAAATTATCAACAGTGTCCAAACTCTTTGAGCATATCGTGAAAACAAAAATATTTTTTGCAGTTAAAAGCCTTATTTCACCACTTCAACATGGTTTTTTTCCGTGTCGGTCCACAGTAACGAACCTTGCTTGTTTTACACAGTATTGTATCTCCACTTTTCATTCTGGTTGTCAAGTTGATGCTGCCTACACGGATTTTGCAAAAGCTTTTGATAAAGTTTCCCATTCACTATTGATCAATAAATTAGAGAAACTTGGTTTCCACTCTACAGCCCTTATGTGGCTATCGTCATATCTATGTAACAGAAAATGTTTTGTTAACATTGAAAATTGTAACTCCCTTTCTTTCATAGCCTCATCTGGGGTTCCACAAGGTAGCATTTTGGGCCCATTATTATTTATTTTATTCATAAATGATATTACCAATTCTTTAAGCATTCTAAGTGCCTACAGATGATCTGCAGATGATCTTAAGATTTTTTTAAAAATTCGAAATATCTCTGATTCAATTTTGCTGCAGATTGACATTGATGCTCTTTATAACTGGTGTACATTAAATCGAATTAGTCTTAACATTGATAAATGTGTTTTTGCCAGGTTCTCGAAGTCTAGTCGCCCAAAATTGACGTCCTATAAGTTATCCAATGTTCCTTTAAGGTGTGTAAATAAGGTTAAGTATCTTGGTATAATTTTTGATGCTAAATTTTCTTTTGTTAGCCACTTGGATTACATAATTCCTAAAGCATATGCGTTGTTAGCTTTCATGCGCCGGAGTAGTTCAAATTTCTTAGATGCCTACACACTTAAATCTATTTTTACTTCTATTATTCGTTCAAAGTTGGAATATGGTTCTTTTATATGGAGCCCTTTTTATGATGCCCATATCTTACGACTGGAACGTGTCCAAAAATCTTTCGTTCGATTTGCATTAAGAACTTTAAATTTCGAAGAGCCTATTCCCTCTTATAATGCCCGGTGTCTACTTATTCATCTTCAATCTCTGCAATCTCGACGAACTAGTTCATCACTTTTGTTCATTTTTGATCTAGTATCGGGTAATATTGACTGTCCTGAGTTATTAGAATTAATTGATTTCAATGTTCCATCAAGAATGCTCAGAAGATCGGATATATTTTACCTTGAGACGTTTAGAACAAACTATGCTGTTAATTCTCCATTATATACGGCGTTATGGAATTTTAATGTTTTAGCAGCTAAGTGTAATGTTGATTTCTCTATGTCTAAATTGTCAATGAAGCATTTATTAAATAGTCATTTTTAGTTATGGTCCTATATAATTTGAATTATGGATTTATTTATATATATTTTGTTATTAAAATTTTTTTTTTTTTTTTACTTGCGTAGTCTGTAAGAACCTTGTTCATAGACTGAAATAAATAAATAAATAAATAAATAAATAAATAAATAAATAAATAAATCCTACGGTGTAAACATCACAACCAGCAGTCATGTATGATAGAATATTACGAGGTTCTTAATACTACCACACCTGCTACTACTACCACCTTTATGACATAAGCATTGAAATATTTCGAAAAAACTATTATTTTCTAAGTAAACTATATTAACACATATTTCCTACTAGCTCATAACATACTTATTTAGTTTATAAGCCTAACATAAATACATGTACAGTTTATAAGCCTAACATAAATATTTATCAATTATGCCATCATGAATTATCTACTACTAATACTAAAGTACAAACGTACTTAATGAACACCACTGTTAAATGAAATGAAAAATAGAGACTTAGATTTTATTTTGAGAAGGAATAAAAGTTGAGTCGTACCGGAGCCTTCACTCAGAACAGTCGTGTTTCATTTTCACTTCTCGGACTAAGCAGCAGCCAAGCCAGCCAAATAGTCAGGCTTTGAGAAAAATCGACTTCCTATAGAGGCGAAGTATTTTTAGTGAACAGCAGATCGGACGGACGTGGCCTCTCCCATCCTGTTACTTCAAATCCTTTCTTCTACGAGTTTCTATACTGGGGCAGCGGGTATTCCGATGCACAGCATTGATACTCGTTATTTGCTCTGTACGAGCGCACTCACTTGGAGTATAAGTATTTCTTCCGTTAGTGACACTGGGGCAGCGGGGATTCCGATGCACGGTGATCCTTAAAAGTTCTCACTCACCTCAGATTTTCCCATAGCGCTGGGGCAGCGGGTATTCCGATGCACAGTGGCTTTTCCCACTCTTCCAAAGTTCCAACTCACCTCAGATTTTCCCATAGCGCTGGGGCAGCGGGTATTCCGATGCACAGTGGCTTTCCCCACTCTTCCAAACCCTAACTCACCTCAGATTGAGCTGTATCCCTGGGGCAGCAGGTATTCCGATGCACGGTGGCTATCTCTCATCCCCTGCTCTCTACGAGTGTGTCTTTCCCACATTTTCCCCTCTCGCTTTAATTCTCTACACGAGACCATACTCACCATGGTAGGCTTCTCCTACTTACTCAGGCATTGAGCAAATTCACCACGCACATTTCCCCTCCCGACAATACGCGACAGAATACGGCTCACCACCATCAGCATTCGCTCTCTCTCTCTCTCTCTCTCTCTCTCTCACACACGACGAGCGTGAAACACACCGCATCGTAACGAGCATAACGCCGCCATTTCGAGAGTCTCACCACAGCAACGCTAGAGAAGATTCCAACGAAGCGACGCTCCATCGTACGATAGCAATTACGGTACTCAAGCAACGGTACCATCGCGTGACTCCGACCTAGCAACAAGCGTGTGCCTAACAAACAACTAGGTACAGTCACAACAAAACAAATCAAACAACGACCATCAGGAACGATCCTCCTCAAACGGATCATAAGTAGAACAACCTCTACTTTCTTGTTAAGACCCTGGACAGCCGCTGAGTTCATACCCCGGCAAAGTGACGTAACGTCCAGAGGTTCGTTACAAGGTCTGGCCGACCAAAACGTTTAACTGGAAGAGAAGAGAAAGGAATAATTTCTTCTGTAAGAAAAAATCCTGGAACCAGTGCAGTGTAGATTGCTAAAAACATTACAACGGAGTTTGAAAAAGCCGTAAGTGCCAGCACCGAAAGAAGAGTTTTGCATAAAAGTGGGTATTTTGGCTGAAGACTGCGTAAGAAGCCTTTTATTTCAAAAGTAAACAAAACAAAACGTCTTAACTATGCAAATAAATATAAAAACAAAGATATTTCTTTTTGGAACACTGTTCTATTTACCGACGAAAGTAAATTTGAAATATTTGGTTCAGAAAAGCATAGGAAAATATGGAGGAAAAAGAATGCAGAGTATGATGAGCAAAACCTTCAAACTACAGTGAAACATGGTGGAGGCTCGGTTATGGTCTGGGGATGTTTCGCAGCTTCTGGTGTTGAAGAACTTGCCTTTATTGAAACGACAATGAATGCGCAAGGTTACCTGAAAGTATAACAAGAAAACGTCGCACCAAGCGTTGCTAAATTGCGTTTGCCTGGGCATTGGATCTTCCAGCAAGACAATGACCCCAAGCAAACTTCACGCTTGGCAAAAGAATGGCTCCTATACCGAACACCAAAACAGTTTGACCACCCCCCCGCAATCCCCAGACCTCAATCCAATTGACCATATTTGGGACTACTTGGACCGGCAAATACGAAAAGCAAGAAATATAACAAGCAAAGAATCCCTTAAAACAGCGCTTCTAGAGGAGTGGAAAAAAATACCTGTGGAGCACACAAAAAAGTTGGTAGAATCGATGCCTCGAAGACTACATGACGTTATAAAAGCCAAGGGGAGCCAAACAAAATATTAAATGCTGTGAAATTTAGTTTTTTTTGCCTTTGAAGTAACTTTAAAAACAAGTGTTGACTTACTTTTGACGCACAAAATGTAAAGTGTTTTTGTTTAACTGTACTTAAAAATTTAAGATGCATAGATATTGTTGTGTTTTTGTTTTTATTTTGGTAATATTGAATAATCCTTTGAGTTTGTGTAATTAGAGTATATACGTCTTTTATTTTAATCTCATAATGTGACGAGAAGCAAAAACTTTATAGGTGTTGACTCACTTTTGACGCTCATGTACATATAGGTAAACGTATAAACTAAAAACCTATTTGCTGTATACCAAAAGTCGTATAGCAGCATCGTATAAATGTATTATCTTACAGAAATTTAAATTCTTCATGTGGTAGCGATTCTCAGGGCTGATTCGGCGGCTCAGCGGGACCGGGTCCTGCATTACTCAGGATGAACTTAATTAGCATCCACAGTTGTCATTCGATGGTACTGAAAAATAAAAGCATGTTGGATAAAATTTTACTAGTAATATTTTGTCCTTACATCTCTCCCTTACTTTGCGGGGCATTCGGTGATATATACGGTCTCACGCCTGTCGATCAGGATCTTATACAGCGTGTCTTCGATGGTGATTCGGGATCGGACCCTTCGTCTTGGCATCCAATTTGCGCGTCTCTCGTTGATGAACTCGCGAAAATGGTTGAAAATCCGCATCTGCGTGTCAGGGTGGCTAGGTGGCGATATCTCCGGAATACTCGGCGTGTTGAGGGACAGACAATCCTCGTTGTCGCTAGGCAGATTCTCCAAAGGTACTATTACTTCGCCTATTTGTACACGGTGTTCGTCATCGGCCTCGGGTTCTGTCGTGGCCCTCGGTGCTATCTGGGTGTCATCCATGCCCTAGGATCTGGAGCCTATTACGTGCTGTATCCATTAGGTGGAACTTAGCAGGTCTGATGTGCACTCTGCCCTTATATTATGTTGGTCTGGTAGGGTCGTGGTGTTTCGCGGTCCATCGGCTAACGGGTGTGCTGTGTCGTGTTACGGAGACTTGGCATAACTGATACTGCACTTGTAAGGCATTTTATGAGCTGTTGGCATGGCGCTATCGGCACCCGACAATGGTATGACATGGGTGTGACTGTGTTCGTTAATGATGCTGATGCGCAGGTTGGGCATGCATCCTGCTGCTGTGTTGGCGTCTCTGCGGCTCGATACTTTTCTTGTGTGGCCACTTCTGGATGCACTACGTGCTGCAGCAATATCATCATGGATTGGTAATTTCGTGATGCTGCTGATGCTGGTGCGGTAAGGCACGCATCTGTCACGTATGTGGCTGCCACGTTATCCTTGTGACCAGACGACGGGATGGCACTGCCGATTCGGGTACTATAACTATTTGGAGGGCTGAAAATAATTTTACCCTGGCTGGGTGATGGTGACGGGGTTCCAAATCCCGGGAATGGGGGTGATATTGTCACGCTGGCTGGGCTTATATGACTTTCTTAAAGGGTGATTTTTTAAGAGCTTGATAACTTTTTTTTAAAAAAAAACGCATACAATTTGCAAAATCTCATCGGTTCTTTATTTGAAACGTTAGATTGGTCCATGACATTTACTTTTTGAAGATAATTTCATTTAAATGTTGACCGCGGCTGCGTCTTAGGTGGTCCATTCGGAAAGTCCAATTTTGGGCAACTTTTTCGAGCATTTCGGCCGGAATAGCCCGAAAGTGAGCAAACAATTAATGCGATTGTGAGTGAAGAGCAACCAGAAGCCGTTCAAGAACTGGCCATGCATCCCGAAAAATGCACTGTTTGGTGTGGTTTGTACGCTGGTGGAATCACTGGACCGTATTTTTTCAAAGATGCTGTTGGACGCAACGTTACGGTGAATGGCGATCGCTATCGTTCGATGCTAACAAACTTTTTGTTGCCAAAAATGGAAGAACTGAACTTGGTTGACATGTGGTTTCAACAAGATGGCGCTACATGCCACACAGCTCGCGATTCTATGGCCATTTTGAGGGAAAACTTCGGAGAACAATTAATCTCAAGAAATGGACCGGTAAGTTGGCCACCAAGATCATGCGATTTGACGCCTTTAGACTATTTTTTGTGAGGCTACGTCAAGTCTAAAGTCTACAGAAATAAGCCAGCAACTATTCCAGCTTTGGAAGACAACATTTCCGAAGAAATTCGGGCTATTCCGGCCGAAATGCTCGAAAAAGTTGCCCAAAATTGGACTTTCCGAATGGACCACCTAAGACGCAGCAGCTTTTGCGAGGTTGACGAGTAACAACGCTACTTGAGGTGCAGTTCGTGGCGGATGCTGCCGCTTCAGGCAGTTATTTCGGCAGATGCTGCTGCTCTTCTACAGTTATTTTTGCAGATGCTGCTGCCCTTCTGCAGTTGTTTTGGCAGATGCTGCTGCCCTTCCGCAATTATTTTGGCAGATGCTGCAGCCCTGAAATAGAAAATATGTTATTTAGCGACATTTGACTCCTCGTAAAAACTTTTAAGTTCACCTATATGAGCTTTACGTATTCAAGTTTCACCTTTCTTCTTGAGTTGGACGATCACTGAGGAACTTCTGCGAAAGTTTGGCTGCAAAACTGTTGACGGCGCTGGATAGTGGGTGTTGTTTTACCAGGACCATTTCTCTTACTTTCGGCCTCCAATCGCGACGGTGCAGGTTGTTATGTCGTGTCTGATTTTGGGTCGCTTGACTGAGTTTATTTCGTACCAGATCGAAGATTTCTTGTAGCAGTTTAAACTTGCTGGTCAGTGCTTGTGGCTCTTGTCCAGTGCCCGCAGTGTACTCATCATATAACGCACCTGGAAGTCGAGGCTCGCTTCCTTGCACTAAAAATGCGGGGCTATATCCGGTCACGTCGGATTTACTGGTGTTTAATGCTAGTGTGAGTTCGGGTAGATGTTCGTCTCACGTTAGGTGTCGATTTTGGCTGATTTGGGCGATCATCGTCTTTAGTGTCCTATTAAATCGTTCAGTGGGGTTCTTTTGAGGCGTATGGGGTGCCGTGAACTGTTGTTTGGTGCCGATCTCCTGCATAAATTTTCGGAATGGGTGGCTGGTGAATTGGGTGCCATTATCTGTGATAAAGGCCTTTGGAACACCAAATCGAGCAAGTATTCATTCCCGAAAACCCTTGCGTAGGCTCTCACTGGTGGCTTTTCGTAGAGGGACGGCTTCGGTCCGTTTGCTGAACTTATCAAATAACACAAGAATCATAGAATTTTCATGCTTTGACCGGGGAAGTGGTCCCACAAAATCAGCGCACACGACTGACCACGGCTCATCCGCCACATGCGAGAGCATCTTACCTTCCGGCGTTTGTTGGTTTACCTTGTAACGCTGGCATATTCCGCAACTTCTGACGTATCTGCTTACGTCTCGGAAGAGGCCAGGCCAATAATACCTGCTGGCTACTCTTGCAATCGTCTTCCGCACGCCCAGATGGCCCGCGCTTGGTTGATCGTGGTTTTCTCGAAGAACTCTATCTCACAGATGGGTCGGGATGCATATCTTCCATGGAGCGGCATTCATTTCCGATTTGGTTGGGTATGTGTCGATACAGGTGACCGTCTTCCTTGACATAATCTGTAAATTTTGCTGGATTATTCTGCACCTCTGCCTTTTGTCTCTCTAGCCATGAGCACCGCTAAATCTCCTCTGTCGTTGCTATGGTCTGGCTCAGATTCTCTAGGGGTTGTCTTGACAGCGCATCTGCAACTACGTTCAGCTTGCCTTTCCTATATTGTACACATATACATCGAAACTATACTGTTGTAACTCTAGGTCCCAAAGTGCTATGCGTCCGGATGGGCTCTTAATAAATTTCAGCCATTTGAGAGATAGGTGGTCGGTAATTCCCAAGAATTTGTATCCTTCTAGCTAACATCGCATTTTCCTGATGCCCCACAAGATGGCTAGGCATTCTTTCTCTGTAGGGGTGTAGTTTTTCTCTGGCTGTATGAGGTGTCGACTCGTATAGGCTATAACTCGTTCAACTCCGTCAATTCCCTGGCTCAATACTGCCCCTAGCCCGTAGCCACTGGCATCGGTCTGCAGCACGAATTTCTTAGTAAGGTCCGGGGAGGCTAGTACTGGAGCTTCCGTTAACTTTTCGTTTAAGGTTTTATACTCCTGCTCTTGTTCAGATGTCCAACGCCAGTGCTTTCCTTTCTTTACCACGATACCACGAGGCTATCTCAAGGCAGCGTCGTAGCTCTCGAATGTTGGTTGGTGGGATCAGCGTCCTTATTGCTGCAATCTTGTCCAGGCCGGTTTGGATGCCATTTTCGCTCATCACGTGCCCAAGGTACATCGTTTCTAATGGGAAGAATTCGCAATTGTCAACATTCAGTTTTAAATTCGCTGCTATCAATCGTCAGAAACTTCTTTTAAATTTTCGAGGTGTTCCTTTCTCGAGTTTCCTGTGACAATAATATCGTCTAGGTACGCGAATGCGAATGGCTCCAGTTCTGGGCCAATCCCTTGGCCTAGTGTTCTTTCAAAAGTCGTGGGTGATGAGTGGAGGCCAAAGGGCATGACCCGCCACTGGAAGAGTCCTCGTCCTGGTACCATGAACGCTGTATATTTCTTGCTGGCTCCGTCCATGGGTATTTGCCAATAGCCATTTTTTAAATACAAACTACTTATATATTTGGCATTTCGTAGTAGGTCCAAAATGTAATGAATTCAGGGTAGCGGGTATACATCAGGTATAGATTTGGCGTTCAGTTGACGATAATCGACACATAGCCGCCATGAGCCCACTTTCTTTCGATCCAGTACTATTGAAGCACTGTGCGGACTGTGTGATGGCTCCATGCAGCCCTTCTGGAGTATCTCGTCGATTTCTCGGTTGATGATATCCTGCATCGCTGGGTTTCTCGGCAAGTACCTCTGTTTTAGTGGCCGGCGTCGAGAATGACAATCTTATGCTTGGTGATGTTAGTGGGCCCTTTAACGTTGTAAATTTTTCCAATTCATTTTTCAGGAACTCGTCCAACGTCAGTCCTTCGTCAGGCGATATCTTAGTTTCTTCACGTGTTACAGGCGGGGATACTCGTTAATGTAGGGCCAGCAGACTTCAGTCGGATTGTGTGTCCTTCACAACTCAGACTGGCACCGGCTAGGGTGAGAAAATCCATCCCGGAAAATCCAATAAAAGGTCGTCCGCTACGTCTGGATGGATATTTTGTATTCCTATTTCCAGGGTCTTGGTTACCCTCCGCAGTGATCCGTCGGCCATGCCAACGTTGATCCTCGTGGCTCGATTGTTTCCTGCCGTTCGTAACTCCTTGGCTAAAGGTTGGTTCTCGTGGCTTCCGTGTCGATGTTCGCTCTCATTTGTAGCCCGCCAAGGCTAATGGTTGCAAAAATTCTTTGGTGGTCATAGTTTAGGATTGTAGACGCTGTTGAGGTATAGGGTCCCGTCCTCCCCTCAGAATTGGGCGGGACCCCTTCCGTTTTCCCGATTCTGGTTTACAACATTCATACGGTTTTTTCCCAAGTCGTCCGCATCTCCAACAACAAATTATTCGATTGTTGACACAATTGTCTCTGTCGTGGTCTTCTTGGCCACAGTTACGGCATGCGGTTTTTGAGTAAGCCACATATCCCTCAGAATGTGTTATCATTCTATGTTGTATCGTTTGGCTTGGTGCTTCACTTCGTGTTAGACTCTCGGTTTCTTCTCTGATGTTTTCAAAGTCTGCTGCTATGGTGAGAAGCTTACTCAAAACGGTACAGTCTTTCCTCCGGATGTATAATTGATAATCCAGGTCGCTAGTCATTTAATTTTTGTCCTTCCGGACAGTTTGCATGCCTCATTAAATTCAGTATGTCTAGACAGTAGTCTTTGAATGTCTCTTTAGGCTGTTGCATGCGACTCCGGATTTGGTCTTCGAAGAGTTCAAAGTACCAGGAGGGTAGAAATAATGATAAGAAGTTTGCTTTGAAAACCCTCCAACTACTCCATTGGGACTGTTGATTTCGCCCCTATATTAGACCGCGATCTCTTAGTAGTTCCGGCATCACCTTGGGTAACTTGTCTCTGTCTATATCGTAGACCACTGCTAGTTCCTTTACTCGTTTGATGAATTCTAAGGAACTAAAGGACGAACCACTTCCGTACGCGGTCGCTGATGTTGCTGTATTTTACATATTCGTCGCGTCTGAGTACCACTTTAGGTACCTGGAGTCGATGGTGTCCTCAATCGCTCCCAGTGGCGTCCTGATTCTGTGGTACTGATAACATTCCTGGGGACACAGGCCTCTTCTCAGTATGTTTACTCTCGAGTTTTTGTACTACCCTTAATTCGGTTATGTGGGGTATTTCCACTTTTATGTACCTTTTTTTTTGAATTTCTTAAAAGACTTTGGTTATTATTTCATTTATATATATGTTACCTTCATATATATTTTCCCATAAATTTGCTCATATATATCTATGTCTACATATATTTCGCTTGTATTGTTATTTTTTTCCAAAATAAAATGTTGCCGTTTAGAACAACCAGAAAATAAAAATATGTATAAGAATTTCGGTTTATATTATCGCCTTTGCCGACTGAGGTGATACAATCTGAGTATTCTTCTGTATCTATCTCACTAAGTCAATGGTTTTGTACGCTAGTCATAAAAGAGAACAAGATTGGTTTGGGTATTCGATGTGACGACAGGGATCTCTCTACCCAACAAATAACGAACAATTGAAACTGATTTGGTGTCCCAGCTCGGGCACCATGTAAAGACTCCCTTTTCCAGGGTCTATCGCTAGGTCAGACTCAATGGCTGTCCAGGAGCGTTCCAATATTTGTTTTGTTGGACACTAAATCAAACGCAAATATTTCAATTGTTCGTTACAATATTAATTCTATTTTACTGAATAAGTTGGGAAAATCTTATGACTAACAATTTAATAAATGAATTTAAAGCTCGTGAGGTAATTCAAAATTCAAACATGATTCAATTTGACATAGTGAGATACTTATATATATATATATATATATATATATATATATATATATATGTGTTTATGTACAGTAAACATTATTCAAGAGTAGGATTTTTTATGATTAACGTGATTTGAAATTTGTATTATAGTTATAAAACATTTTTATTTAAAACGATAGTAAGACTATAAAAAAAATAGGAGAAAAATAAGATGAAGATTTAATCATGTTTAATTTTTTTTCTTTATCTTTATGTGCATTAATTAATAAATAAAGTTACATGCATATTAAACTAAAGCTTTCAAGTATTAAATGTGTAAAAATATATTGAATAATTTATTTGATAAAAAAAAAGATAAAAACAAAGATAATTCAATTTGCATTTTAACGTTTCTAGTTAAGCATAGAAAGGTCAATGAACTTTATGAAATTATAGATATATATTATAAATATATATTATATAAAAAAATTAAAGCTTTCGTTGCATTGAAGTCTATAACTATTGTGGTAGGTCAGTTAAAGTATAGCTGAATGATTAAAATAAAAAAATAATGAGAGGCGCTCAGAGCAAGGCTTGCGCTGTTAGCCGAGCTTCAAACCTAGCTTATTTACTTCAGCGGATCGCCACTTAGTTTTTTTTTTTTTTAACTAAACCAACGCTCAGGGGATGCCCCCTTTAAATGCGAAAGCACTACGTTAATTCGGAAGATGGGTGATAGTTAGTTGGAGTTTGGATAGAAGGAGTAGTGACGGTGAAGATTTGCTTTAAACTTACACAGATCAAAACTGCCGGGGAACACGCTCACAGTGAGATTATTCCACAATCTTACAGTGCGACTAAAAAATGAATTATCTCGGTAATGCGTGGTTATATTGGGCACCGATGCAATGGTAAAGGGATGGGCTTGAAAAGCTGCCCGAGTATACCTAGAAAAGTTATACACAGTTTTTATTGTATTTGTTTTTGTTTTGTTTGGTTTAATTTTAGTTTTTTTTTGTTTTTCTGTTAGTTGAATAGATTTAAAAAAAATTTGGTTTATTCTCTTTGTTTCTGTTTTTTTTATTTTTTTTTATTTAATATATAGGTGTAATAGGGTACTTACTGTCGCCATCAGCGGCTCGTAGAAGGCCTTTCGTTGAGTAGATGTATGAATGACGATTTTTAGTGGTTTTTTGTAGAATAGCTTTTGTGCTTTTTTTTTTCTTTTGTGTAGACTTAATTATATTTTAAAGAGAGCAACAATGAATTAAAAAATTTGTTTTTAAAACACTTCATTAACACTTTAACACTTAATTAATGCACAAAAAGTTTTATGTTTTGTTTTTTCTTCTTATTTTCTGTTTTATATTATTTTTAAAGTTAATTTAAGTTAAATTAAGATAGTTTACGGACGTATTAGTTATTTAGCGCGGTCTATTTTACTATGCGCGTATACTTGGTTAGCTATGAAGCCATGTGCTGTTGGTGACTGCCAGGGCAGAGCCAGTTACTATAATGGAGAACCTGATTTTCGGGTTCTCTGTATTCCAAAGAGAGACGAACAATTGGCTTAGGAGTTTTCTTTTGGTACAACAACAAGATAGTTTATCAAAAGAACAATGAATAAAAATTTTTCTAATTTAGGCCGATTTCTAATTACCTCTAGTTGTAAAATACTTCAAGTATTTTGACTTCAGGACAATTTGAAAATTTGTGGAAATGTTGGTAAGAAAATCAATATCTATGAAAACCATATAAAATAACTAAAATTGTTTAATTAGAAAATATCTGAAAGGTTCACCTTGTAGAATAATCAATTTTATTTAAATAAATATCTATTCAATCGACTAATTACTTTAGACGATTACTTCTATTTTTTATGATTTTATTAACACTTCACTTTTTCTTGCATCTTTGTGTCTATGCACTTAGAAAGATGTCGACGGAAAAGATAGACTTCAGTAGTTTTCTCTATAGCATAAATGCGTTTTTATGCTTTTAGTACAAAAACATTTTAAACAGTTGGTATCAATATATATGGAATTCTGTCTGTCGAATGTTCGGATTTAAGGGTAAACTACAGCAGGGTTAATAACTACAGTTTTAAGTTCTCAATTTAGAATTTTGTGCAATTGTTCATTACAAACCGGATAAGATGCTCTTTTTTGTAGAATCTTAGCAGGAAATTTTTTAGTTTAGCTTAGTTTATTGAGTCTATGGATGTGAAAAATGCTTACAGACTAGAAAACTTATACATTTCATGTAGAAGATATTAAAAAAATATAACAAATAAGCTATAAAGTTAATTAAATAAACTAGAAACAAAGTTTTTAAAAGATGATTTAGGCATTGAAAAACCAAAAGCATATTTTAAAGACAAATCATTATTCAGATAATAATTCATAATAATTCATATAATAATTAATAATTCCTATTAATTATTAAAATAATAAAATTAAAATTAAATAAAAATAATTAATAATTAATTTAAATCAGGTTCATTTAGGGCGTAATTCGTTCTGTGATATTTAATAAAAATAAAAGAGTTTAAAACAACGCAACTGCTTTGAAGGAATATTGAAATTAATTAAATTTAGTAATGAGGAGTCATCAATATTACCCGAGATGATATCATATACAAAAATTAATAAACTTATTTTTCTTCTAATTTCAAGTGTCCTTAAACCCAATAACAAACAACGAACATTATACGAGGGTAAATTTGAATTAAAACTAGTACAACGAAGCATATACTTAGAAGCAGTTTTTTGAACTTTTTCTAGCCTTGAAGAATGGATTGCCTCTGAAGGATTCCAAATAACAGAAGCATACTCTAGTCTTGACCTTACAAGAGAACTATAAAGTGCTTTTATTGTATAACGATCCTTAAACTCTTGACTGTTTCTGCGAATGAAGGCAAGGAGGGAATAGACTTTAGGAAGTAAAAAGTTTAAGTGATCTACGAAGGTGAAACTGCAGTCAAAAATAACTCCCAGGTCCCGAAATTTATTAGGTCTATGCAATGTGATATCTGCCATTGCATAGGATGCTTGTATTATATTCTTTGATTTATTCAAAGATACCTGAGAACACTTTCCAATGTTAAGCGGTAACCCATTACGGAGACTCCAGACATAGACATTATTAAGGTCGATTTGCAATAATGCAGAATTATCCAAATTTTTTACCTTGCCAAAAATCTTTAAGTCGTCAGCATAAAGAAGAAATTTAGAGTAACGAAAACATTTGCATATATCATTTATATACAAAACAAACAGCATGGGGCCCAATATACTACTCTGAGGAACACCAGAAGATGCTTTCTAGCAATATGATTGAGAATTATTAATAGAAACATAGCAGCATCTACCACTAAGATAAGACTTAATCCATTCCAAGAAAGCGGAGTGGCACCCCATTTTAGCAAATTTAGCAACTAACACCTTATGGGAAACTTTATCGAAGGCCTTAGAAAAATCTGTATATAGGACATCAACCTGAATACCAGATTCTAAAGAAGATATACAGTAATTTAAAAAAAGTGAAAGGTTAGTCACTGTAGACTTCCCAGCTACAAACCCATGCTGTTCAAGACAAATGTGTCGCTTAACAAGAAAGAACAATTTTGAGATATTTGTTAGTTTAGAAATCGGCCGATAGTTGGTTATGTTTATATTATTCTTTTGACCATTTTTAAAGATTGGAGTGATAACTGCAATTTTTCAAGCTTCGATAAAAGATCCAGAACACAGAGAATTATTAAAGATAATACAAAGCGGTTCAGCTAGTGAAGCTGCGCATTTTATTAATAAAATAGAGGACAATCCCTCGTTGTCAGATTTCGAAGAACTTTTTTGTTGGGGCAATGAACTTAGTACATCTTCAACAGTCACTACCATAGAGCCAATATCGAAGCCTAGTTCAACATTATCCAACAGGGAGCTATCATACCACGATTCATCATGATTATAGTTTGATTTAAAATAATCTGCAAAAAGATTCACAGTATCAACAGTTGAGGAAGACTTGCTGCCCTTAAATACCATTGAATATGGAATCTGCGATCCATTTCTTTTCGATTGGATATAATTCCAAAATGTTTTAGGATTTGAAATTATATTGGTTTCAAAACTAAATAAATATTGCTTGTACAAAAAGTTATTTAAGAAACTAAACTCTATCGCATAATGCTCGAATTTGAGTTTATAATAACTAACGTTAGTAGACTTGAACAGGTTAAAAAATTTATTACGCAAGTTTTTTAATTTTTTGAGACCACTAGTATACCACTGCAATTTGTGGTTATTCTGCACAACCCGACGAATATTGTTTTTGCAAATATTTAAAATGGTAGATTTAAAAATATCAAAGCAAGTTGCGGTGTTTTTTCCATAAAATAAGTTTGTCCAATTAATTTCATTAAATAGATCAGTTACAGCATTGAAAATACACGAATTAAAATTTAATACTTCATTATCCCTTATGTGAGTGACAAAAAAAAACACCTTTATCAGAGTGACGAGGTACCCGGGTACCTTTATACTATTTATATAGAAACACAGCGTGTAAATGCTTAAATGTTCAGCTATGTCCATGTTTCGTGAACTCCACACGTTTAAACAATTCAAAAATATATTCTTAAGCCTATTTTTTTTATTTGTTGCTGAACTTAGAGGCAATAATTGTCTAACTGTTGCTATGTGCATCAATAATTTCACTGCTTCCACGTATTTTCTCGCTGCTGTCTATGCATCAGAATATTTTTGCGGGCTTTCGCTGTTCTAGTGAATTATTTTGCTTGCGCTGTTAACGGGACATGTTAATTTGAATTCATGCACATGAAACATTCAGTTGAATGTGATTTTTCAAATGGTCGACATCGATACCTTTGTTTTTGAGTAAATTTTGGAATTATTTTGTGAAGTGAGCATATGAACGCAAGAAACATGAAGTGCTTGTATTAATTAATTAGTTTTTTTTTTTTGCTTTACAAGAACATGAACAATATGGATACTTCAACAAGAGCAAGATTTCAACGTTTTACTTCTGTTGAAATTCAAGAAATTTTAAATGAACTTTCAAATGACGAAGAAGAATTTGCGGCTTCTGATACCGAAGAAGATTATATTCCACAAGTTGACCAGACTGCTTCTGAAGCATCGGATATTGATCAAAATGGTGTAATTGAAATAGAGGAAGATCCATATGATTCAGATGATAGTGTTGAAGTGGAATCAGGTAATTTTCTTGTTGCAAAAGATGGCACACGTTGGAGTCTTGATCCAGTTACACAAACACAAACAATTGGTCGAAATATAATGCATTATAGAGGTGGTGCAGCAAACAACACGAAAATATATACTGCTAAGGAAATTTTTAAAATTATATTATCCACTGAAATGTGCGATATCATTTTGCGAGAGACAAACAGAAAAGGTCGAAAAGTTACTGAAAGCTACAACAATAAGCTAAAAGAAAGTTATCCTGATGCTAACAATCGACCGAATAATAAAACATTTACGCCTTTCACTGTATCTGAATTAGATGCATTTTTTGGCATACTCATTTGTTGTGGTGTACATAAATCTAATAGGGAGCATCTGACTGAATTGTGGAAACCTTATCACTTGCCTCTTATTCGTGCTTCAATGTCCCATGATAGGTTCAAACTCTTGCTACGTTCCATACGGTTTGACAACGATATTACTCATCCAATTCGGCTAGCCACCGATAAAGCTGCTGCCATTCGAGATATTTGGTCTATGTTAAATGCAAACTTACAAAAAGTTTATAAACCATACGAATGTATTACTGTTGACGAACAACTTTACGGTTACCGTGGACGAACACGTTTCACGCAATACATGCCATCTAAGCCTGAGAAGTATGGCATAAAAATCTTTTGGGCTTGTGACGCAAAAAACTCATTTCCACTAAGAGGCCAAATATATACAGGTAAGCCTTGCGATGGCGATCGTCAAATAAATGTAGGCGAACGTACAGTCTTAGACCTTGTTGCAAGCTTTAAAAATTCTGGGAGGAATGTGACAACCGATAATTTCTTTACGTCGTTGGAACTCGCAAAAGTTTTAAATTCGTGGAAAATGACACTTGTAGGAACTGTAAGAAAAAACAAACGTTTTTTGCCAGGAAATATGCAAGCGCATAAAGATAGATTCGACTAACTTCTCATTCAGTAAAGAAGCAACTTTGTGCAGTTACGTACCGAAAAAGAAAAAAGCAGTTGTTCTGTTGTCAACCATACATATGTCACCTATATTAGAAGAAACGGTAACTGCTAAACCTGATATTATTACGTATTACAACAAGGCTAAAGGTGGCGTTGACAATATGGACAAATTGTTGGGTGAGTATACCACAAAACGAAGGACAAAAAGATGGCATTTAGCATTGTTTTTCAACGTAATAGATGTAGCAGCATTGGCTGCATATATTATATATATGGAGCACAATCCAAGATGTGTATCAACCGATAGCCGCAGAAAGTTTTTGAAGGACTTAAGTTTTGAATTGAGCAAAGAAAACATAGAAAAACGTTCTGAAAATCCAATTGTTATGTCCAAACCGTTCATCCGCTCAGCAATTCAAGACGTGTTTGGGCGAGAGCCCCGACCTCTTTCACGATTAGTGGCTTCTCCTAATATACCAAAACGAGACTCAAGTGGTCGCATTGCAATTGTTGGAAGTTGCTATCTATGTAGAGAACAAAATCATACACAAAGAAAAACTCGTAAGGCATGCACAACTTGCTGCAAACCAGTTTGTGATGTACATGCAAAAAATCTTCCAAAATGCAACATCTGCTTCCAAAATTCAGAAGAATAGATTTTTTCTCTAAGTAAACAAAGAATTTCTTGTATGTATTTATTTTTTATTGGAATAAAATAAAAACATTTTTTTTAGTTTAAAAAAAAACAACATTATTATTTTTTTAAAACAAACAATGGTTTCTAAGGATTTAAGTACAGAACACATAAAGGTACCCGGGTACCTCGTCACACCGATGAAGGTGTAAAAATATTTTTGGCACCCCACACCTACAACAATTTGTTAACTATGCTTTTAGTGTAAAAAAGTCGAAGTCAATAGAAAGTTAGAAGCTCTCAATGAGTTTCAGCTCTCTAGGTTGGTTATTAATGAACAAATTCGTTGCTTGAAAATGCCAAAGGTACCCGGGTACCTCGTCACTCTCATAAGGGTTATTTTGCTTGGAAGAGATAAATTCATAAAATTCAATTTCAAGAAGCAAAGGAAAATGATGAATACCAGCTGGACAAACTGGGAAGACACATTCTGTTACATTAAATTTAATATTACTAGAAACAAAAATTAAATCTGGGATTCTATTTAATTTATTTTTAAACCAATTAATTTGTGCTAAGTCAATGCTAAAAAAGCCGTCAATTAAATCAATTTCATGGAGTTGATTTACATTAGTTGGAGTAAGGTCACCTGCGATACGCAACCATTCAAGTTTACTTAGATTAAAATCACCTAATATGCACAGATGACTGCTTGTATCCAGCGATGACTGAAGAGAAATGACATTATTCACATAAGCAGTATAAATTACGTCCAGACTATTAGGAGGAATATACGATGAACTTAGATACAGAGAACAATCCGGTCCATCAATCGATATACAAAGTTGATTTAAGATGGAATCTGCATTAGACAAAGTGCACGGATACGAGTAAAGTGCGTTTAGCAGCAATGAGTACGCCACCACCATGCGAGAGGCCTGACTTTAATGAGTCTCTATCTTTGCGATACACTTGATAGATATCCATGTCAAAAAGCTCCGCATCACAAAAATCCGACTTTAACCAAGTTTCAATAAAAACAATCACATCATACTCGCCATGTGACGACCATTGATAAATGGAATCAGTTTTGGTTCTCATTCCAGATAAATTTTTTTATTATTTTCTTTTTTTTCATTTAGGTCGAATGTCTTTAGAACTATAAGTTCCACTAAGCCGTTCTTGTAAATCTTCAAGTATATAATAGCTATTGCCAACTTTTTCTCGAATTCGAGATTTTAAGAACGCTGGACTAAGTTTTGCGTTGAAGTTTTTAGCGAAGTTACTCTGAGCAAAATTCCTTCGAAAAACTTCTTGGCCTATTTGATATGAGATTGGTTTTGATCTTAAATTATATTGTCTTTCGTTACGGTCATAAGCTTTACGAATATTTGTAAATATATCTGTCCGTAAAAGAAACTCCGCCAGGTTTCGGCCTGCCTGTCCCTAGCCAGGATAAGGGAGGAGGGTTGGTTATGGGATACGTACCATGCCGTAAAAGGTTAGAGCCAACCAAGAGCTCGGGGTGGCGCCCATCTTGGCAGCAGGTCAATATGTATATCATTTTGAAAAAAGCTTGCGATGGAATAGCCATGGTCCATATAACTTGTTAGCACGGGGATAGTCAAACCCGCCGAAAAAATGAGGTGACCTTATCTATCCACGGCATGGCCTATATGGTCAATAGAAAGCAAAAAAATTGTGTCTTAGGGCACAACGGTGACCTGTGACGCTGGGCTCAGGTCAAATTAAATCGTAGGCACTTCGTTTAGGGTATGGTGATTAAACCATGCCTTGAATGGAAGTGCCAGTCATGTACGAAGCAGTGCTATGTGCACAGTCAAAAACAAAAATTCTTATATATGTATAAAAGAATTTTTTGGCTCTTTTCTGGGATGTTGTAGACCCCCATTTTCTTCGGGACCGAGTTGCCCAGGTGACTATCACGGGTTGGCCCTTCGGGGAGACTCGTGCTGGCTGTGGTTTGTGCACATCGCTTGCACAGGTCTAGATTGACCGGCGGGGTCGCGCAGTAGTACGACCGGGCTGGCATACCTGCTTAGTATGCAAGAGATTGGATAGGTCTCGTTGTCTCAACTAGTAGATGGTAATGAAGGTACGCCATCTACCGGTAGCTAAACTGGTACTATTAAGGGCAGTATGGAATTATTATTGCATACTGCTTTTACAGAATAGGGTACAGAGTAATGCTATTGTGTTTGTGAATGTGGCAACAAGTACGTGGTTGCTTTTCTAGTGTCACTTGTAAATTACAGGTCTGTGAAGAGTATTTCAGGTGCACATCCTCTTTGGATGTGTATTTTTTTAATACTTTTAATCATTCATGAACTATAACTCCAAAGTCTGTGGACCCAGAGGAATAAAGCTGTAATGGCAGGGGTATGAATGCAGCTGTATGAATGTGACATCTAGTACGTGGTTGCTTTTCTAGTGTCACTTGTATATATACAGGTCTGTGAAGAGTATTTCAGGTGCACATCCTTTTTGGATGTGCATTTTTTAATACTATATGTTCATTCATGAACTATAACTCAAATGTCTGTGGACCCAGAGGAATTGCGCCTTAATTGGCAGGGGTCCTCTATAAACACATTAAGGATTTCTGTCCGTAAAAGAGCAAGATTGTCATCGCGGTGTACTTGTATCAATGGTTCTTCTAAAAGATCAAGATTTTTTAACAACTCATAACTCGATCCGTGTGTTACCATATTAAAACCGTACAACGCATGATATGGTGAACATTTTATTGCTTGATGATTAGAATAGAATAGAAAGGCGCACGTTATTTGACAAAGGCTTTCATCTCATTCAGAATTATGTTTTTTTATATATGCTCGAATTGCAGCTAAGAGCGAACGGTTAACCCGTTCAGACGCGTTAGCCTGAGGCAAATATAAAACGGTAAATAGATGTTTGAGATCTGAATACGGATACTCAGTGTGTGCTTAGATTGTGGAGACGGCACTTCTCCAATTTACTTACTGGCGACGATTCCACCAATGCTGCCCATGGAGAGCGCAGTTCAGAGCCACCAATCAACGATGACGGAGTGGAAGTACCACCACCTAGCCATGAAGAGGTTCAAGTTGCTATCCAAAGACTCAAAAACAATAAAGCAGCGGATGCTGACGGCCTGTCAGCTGAATTGTTTAAAACCGGCGGCGATGAATTGATAAGGCGCATGCATCAGCTAATCACCAAAATATGGCAAGCAGAAAGCATGCCCGACGATTGAAACCTCAGCGTACTGTGCCCTATACTTAAGAAAGGAGACCCTACAATCTGCGCCAGTTATAGAAGTATCAGCGTACTGTGTGAAAGATTAAAGCCGATTACAAAAACACTGATTGGACCTTATCAGTGTGGCTTTCGACCTGGTAAGTCCACCATAGACCAGATTTTCACGCTACGACAAATCCTGGAGAAAGTCCACGAAAATTAAATTGACACACACCATCTCTTTGTCGATTTTAAAGCTGTGTTCGATAGCCCGAGAAGGGATTGCCTATACGCAACAATGTCTGAGTTCGGTATACCTGCAAAGTTGATTAGACTTTGCAGAATGACGTTGAGCAACACACGCAGCTCCGTCAAGGTAGGAAATGACCTCTCCGAAACCTTCAATACCGAAAGAGGTTTCAGGCAAGGCGATCCACTGTCTTGCGATCTCTTTAACATCATCATGGAGGGGATCGTACGAAAGGCCGGTGTGCATCGTAATGGCACCATTTTCTACAAAGGCGTCTAGCTCCTTGCGTACGCTGATGATATTGATATTGTCAGCAGAACCAAGAGAGATGTTACCGCTGCTTTCGCCGCTATCGAAAAGGAATCAGCGAAAGTCGGTTTGACGACAAATGAGGGTAAAACAAAGTATATGCTGTCTACAAACAAGGGAGCGCGGCGTTTAGACTCCCACGTTTCATCCGGCAGCTATAACTTTGAAGTACCTTGGCACCACCATTAATACCAAAAACGAAATCAGCCTGGAGATAAAGCGAAGAACAATAATTGCTAATAGGTGCTACTACGGGCTCAGTAAGCAACTAAGTTCCAGAGCCCTCTCTCGATCGACAAAACTAACAATCTACAAGACGCTCGTTCTACCTGTGCTGCTTTATGGCGCTGAGGCATGGGTAGTTTCGCAAACTGACGCAGCCGATCTGGGGGTGTTCGAGAGAAAAGTTCTTCGCAAAATCTTCGGTCCTGTTCAAGTCGGCGATGACTATCGCATCCGAATGAACCACGAGCTGTATAAGCTCTACGAAGACATTGACGAAGTTCGGCGTATAACTGTGCAGCGACTACGCTGGCTGGGTCATGTCCATCGTATGGACGGCGAAGCTCCAGCGAAAAAGGTGCTCGAGGCGAGGGTCGCTGGTCAACGACGACGAGGGAGACCATGCCTCCGATGGATGGACCAGGCTGAGGAAACCCTAACCGCACTTGGTGTATCCGATTGGAGAAGGCGCGCGCAAAGCAGAGGCGCCTGGCGAGAGCTGATGAGGTCGGCCGAAACCCGGACTTTTGTACTCTTGCAGATCTCACATTTTCGTACATAGTCTCGAACATCTTTGACCATGCCAAGCCAAAAGAAATTTCGACGCAACAAATCCCGGGTTTTCCCTGTACCTCCGTGAGATGCAATCACCGAGTCATGAGCTCGTAAGATTACAAAGTTTCCAGGAGTGTAACTCTTGCATTTCATCACCAGTGTCATGCTCCGTTCGTTTATAAACAAACTTATCGATTATTTTGAAATCTGGCAGTTTGATTGCTTCTTGCATAATTTTTCTCTTTAATGACTCATAATCTGTGCTCAAGAGACAAAATTTCATCAGCATGAATTTTGGATAAAGCAGCTGGAACGATGTTATCCTTACCTTTTCTGTTTTAATTAACTTTTATTTATTAATTATTAATTATAAATTATTAATTATTAATTTTTAATTATTAATTATTAATTATTAATTATTAATTATTAATTATTAATTATTAATTATTAATTATTAATTATTAATTATTAATTATTAATTATTAATTATTAATTATTAATTATTAATTATTAATTATTAATTATTAATTATTAATTATTAATTATTAATTATTAATTATTAATTATTAATTATTAATTATTAATTATTAATTATTAATTATTAATTATTAATTATTAATTATTAATTATTAATTATTAATTATTAATTATTAATTATTAATTATTAATTATTAATTATTAATTATTAATTATTAATTATTAATTATTAATTATTAATTATTAATTATTAATTATTAATTATTAATTATTAATTATTAATTATTAATTATTAATTATTAATTATTAATTATTAATTATTAATTATTAATTATTAATTATTAATTATTAATTATTAATTATTAATTATTAATTATTAATTATTAATTATTAATTATTAATTATTAATTATTAATTATTAATTATTAATTATTAATTATTAATTATTAATTATTAATTATTAATTATTAATTATTAATTATTAATTATTAATTATTAATTATTAATTATTAATTATTAATTATTAATTATTAATTATTAATTATTAATTATTAATTATTAATTATTAATTATTAATTATTAATTATTAATTATTAATTATTAATTATTAATTATTAATTATTAATTATTAATTATTAATTATTAATTATTAATTATTAATTATTAATTATTAATTATTAATTATTAATTATTAATTATTAATTATTAATTATTAATTATTAATTATTAATTATTAATTATTAATTATTAATTATTAATTATTAATTATTAATTATTAATTATTAATTATTAATTATTAATTATTAATTATTAATTATTAATTATTAATTATTAATTATTAATTATTAATTATTAATTATTAATTATTAATTATTAATTATTAATTATTAATTATTAATTATTAATTATTAATTATTAATTATTAATTATTAATTATTAATTATTAATTATTAATTATTAATTATTAATTATTAATTATTAATTATTAATTATTAATTATTAATTATTAATTATTAATTATTAATTATTAATTATTAATTATTATTGTTGTATATAATTGTACAATCACTTAAAAATCGACAAATATTATAGAAATGCCTTCAAATTTCGCACATAAGCTTTAATATTAAATTTAAACCATCACTATGACATCTGGCAATATCGAACGAAAATCACGCCTCCTACGTATATTGTGATGTGCTTGCGTAAATATTTATCGTAGCTAGGGAATGCGCTGAGTTGGTAAATCCAACCAACAAGCAAGAAAAATATTTTTTCTTGGAAAAAAGTGTTCAGCCTCCACTTGATCTTCTACGCATTACTCCAAGTCAACTCCAACATCTTGGAGTTCAACTGGAAATTGGCTTGAGATGTTTGGATTTTAAAACTGGTAATGCTGTTGAAGTTTCAGAAAAAAGAATTTGTTTCTGTACCTGATAACGTTTTGTTATTTTGGTTATTGTGTTTCGTGTTGATTTGTAAACAGTTATCAAATATTTCAATAAATAAATAAATTAAATTTTAAATAATAAAAGGGAAATGAAAGAAATAATAACTCACTAAGTGAAGCAAATTTGGGAAAATTGTGTAGAGCAGAATGGTATAATGATTTACAAGGTGCATAGTAAAGGATTTACAACAGAACTGTAACTCTGTTGGCGATTTGGAGTTGTCAAAAACACATTGAAAAGAGAAACCGAATAAGCAGCAAAACAGATGACAAGTTAAACTTTGTATTGATTTGAGAACTCCCGATCGCCGCTCGTGAGAAAAAAGTTAGTTGTCAAGGCTACCTTGTAAATTATTGTATCATTTAGAGCACTAGAAGCACTAGAAAGAACTTCTACTGTTGTAGAAGAAGCTACGAGTGCATTGATTGCAGAGAGTGATGTGAGAGGAGCGAGAAAAGTGCCTCTTGTGCAAGAAAATAGTATCTTTTATTTTTTCATTTTGGGTTGGAGATCGCTTAGAGAAAGAACTTGGAGCTAAAGTGGAGATTCAGACTTATCTCAACTGGAGAAGCCCATCTCCTAGGTTAATGCTTATTGGGCACATTGCTCGCTTTTAATGTAGGTATGTTAATGTACAAGTTTTTCTCTACTTTTTTAAAATTATGTTATCAGATACAAAGCAGATTTTATTAGCCCACCTTAGAGTGTCAACAGAAACACACAATTGTAGGTGTATTCTCGGTGAGATTGCATAAGCCGGTTTGGAGCTATCTTCGCCGCTAGTAAGCAGTCGGGTGGGTGGTGTTCTTGACCAATCAATCTACCTGATATAGTACTTCGTACTGCGTTCATGTCAATATTTCAATACTAATTCAATTCTATTTTCTATATTCTATTATAATCCAAATACATTTTATTTTCCATTTTATTCAATTACGAACACCTTATTATAATTTACACGATAAGTTTAAATATGATAACAAATTTTTGCTTTCATCAACCCAACATCAAATGAATTTATATTAAAACTATTCAATTTTATTATAACTTTTTTTTTGTCTTTTTTTCATTTTTTTATAAAAAAAAAATACAGTATCTAATATAGAGAGTGCTTGAATTAAAGATAAAATAAATTAAGTAAAGAATTGTAAAGATTGGTTAATGCATTCAGTTTGTTTAGATGCAGCAAAAAAAAAAAATATATGCAAAACGTAAAGAAGCAAAGAATAACTTAAATGCCGAATTGTAAATAATGGGAGAGGATGTCTTTTTTTTCTTTCCGTTTATTTTAAACAAGAAATCATTTAATATGCTCTATCTCTCTTCGGGAATTCCCCACTTTAATAAAGCTTAAAATACCTTAACATCACTGGCAACACTATTTACCTAAGTTGTGTTTTTTATTCGTGCTCTTAAAATAAATTTAAAATTGTTAATATCCGTAAAATTATTAAGCAAAGAATAATTCGAGTCGATTTGCTAAGCATTGCTGAGTTGCATCTTTATTGTTCCTGTTTTTCTTCGCTTAAAACGCTGAAAAATCCTTTTCAAAATAGTTGCTTGCATACTATAAATAAATATATTTTTTTGTTTCAATTTGTTTCTTATCTAGCAACAACAACTCTGTCTATAGCTTTTTGAAGCAAGAGCAAAGCTTGGTTTTTAATTTCAGTTGCATTTTGACGCTAGCTCACTATTTTGTCGCTGCTGCTTCTCAAACGTTTTGACAAATAATATGTTTGATTCTCAAACTGTCACTGAAATAGAGTTTCCATATTACTTTTATTGCATTTTTTATTACACTTTTGTAAATTTTATTACTTTCATTAAAAATGTTCTGCAATTTTCGCAACTGCACTGTAAAAGGTGAATCTGACCAGTTGGTTAATTGCTGGTTGTGTGATGCTTTTTTTCACTTAAAGTGTGCAGCATTGAAAGCGAGAATTTTTGATGCACTCAATGAAAGTAAAGGACTTCGTTGGTCTTGTACATACTGCTGATCTACTGATGTAGATATTTTCTCTACTGATGTAGATGTGTCTAAGGACTTGGTGGCGGCTCATGCAATATTGGCTGATTTCGAAGATTTGTTTAAAAAATTTAAAATCATTGATGAAGCTTCTGTTTTCCATAAGCCTTAACGACCACCCATGATTCTTCGAATTTTTGCTAAGTCTTCTAAGCCTGGTGCTATATCCATACCTCCGTCTGTTAATAATAATAATTTAATTTCACTTTCACCTGTTTTGAACACAGCTTCCAAAGCGCAATCAACTGAGTCTGTAAATAAAGATCAAAATGCTGAATATATTGCCCCCACTAATGAGGCTGCATCAGCTGATCTGAATTTACATCCGGTTGAATATTCTGAAGTAGTACCAACTATAGTCGTAAGAGATGATTCTCCGGGTAATTCTGGTAAGAAAAAACTTATGCCGAAGCCTGTACTGCTACTACTACTATTCCTTCAACTTCCGTTATGAGCTCGGTTTGAACTGGTGCTATACCAAAACAAATATTGAAAAAAAGCATTAATTTGCCGTCTTATAAAGAACTTGTGGTTGTTCAGCCTTCTAGATCTATATTTGTATCTCGTTTTGCTGAATATATCCGAAGAAGACGTTTAACATCATATAAACTCTAAGTTGAATCTTGTTAACAAAAATATTTCGGTTTACAAATTCAAGTTTTCATATGAGCGTACTGTCTTCTTTTAAAATAAATTTGCCTGGGGATCTCTTTAATAAGGTATTAGATAAAGGTTTCTGGGTTTAAAAAACGTTGATCCACGAATATATTCCTAGATCACAATCTAAAACTACCATGGCTACTTTACCTGTTCGTACTACTAAAAAAAAACTAAATTGTTGCCTTGCATTCCTTATCTTATACCAAAATGTTTGAGGATTTACAAACTAAAAATATTTACATATTTTAAGCCACAACCTACATTTTGATAATTGTTTTCAGTGAAACTTGGCTTACGTTTTACACTGTTGGGATCCTCCCTGTGAGGATACCTGTGATGAACCCTTTATTTAGCAGAGAGCAGATATTACATTTATAATATATATATATACATTTCCTTATTTTCTGACCGAGATTAAAATTACCTGGAAACATTCTTGAGATTAACATATGTACCAAATGTTCATATTGCATTTTGTTTGCCATACATCCTTTTGCTTATTTCGAAAGACGGAATTCCGTTGAACCAAATATTGTCCAATTATTAATTGCAGCTAAAATACAATTTTCATGCAATTACAACAATAAAATCTTATTAATTTAAAATGCTGTCAATGCATTTTGTTCCAGGTGAAGAAGGCACAACGGTGTCAGTTTATTCTAACTACAATGGCAACAACAACATGCTGGCGGTATGGCTGTTCCCTTTCATTGTTCACTGAAATTTTAATGTTGAACTTCTCTCTGTTTTTCGTGTTGTCCATCGGTGGGGGAAATGCTACTTTTTTTTTGCTGTAATTGTGGTTTATTTTGTTAAAGTGTGTGTTGTGGTGATACGTGGATGCTTTACGTCTTGCGCTTAACTTATGTTGTCTTCTTCTTTGACAATTCATGAATTCTTGATTAATTTCCTTAATCACTGTTTTTCAAATAGTTTTTCGTTGTTTAATTTTAGTTGACATTAAATGGTTGGTTTAGATTTTATTTAATTTATTTTAGAATTTTGCTTTATTGTTCTTTAGAAAGGGTTTGGTTCCTTTCATTATATTATCTTCCAGGTTTTGTTCTTGTTACTAAAGTTTTGGCACATTTGGTTTACTAGGTTGTTATAGTAAAATGTTCATACCTTCGGTTGGTTTATTTTAGCAAAGTGTTTTTTGTTTGTGTGTTATTTTGTTTAAGTTGTTTTAAAGAGGGTTTTAATTCCTTTCGTTAAATTATTTTATCGGCGTTGTTCTATTTATGGTAGTTTCTGACACTTTTTGTTTTATTTTATTGTAGAAGAATGTTTATCTCTTTTGTTTGGTCGTTGTATTTTTTTTTCTTTATGTCAGTTGTTTATTCAACGTCGTATTGCACCAAAGTGCTGCCTCCCGTCAAAGTTGTTTTAGTGGTTGTTGCTGCTTTCTTGTAGTTTGGCCCTCGGATACTGCCGCCTTCTTCTCACAGTTTTGTACACGGATTGCTTGTCCCAGTTCTTTTTGCGGATGCTGCCGCCGTTTTATTGAAGTTTTCCATGCGGGTGCTGCCGCCTTTTTTATTGCAGTTTTGCACGCGGATGCTACCGCCTTCTTTATTGCAGTTTTGCGCGCAGATGCGCAAAGAAGAAGTCACACACTTCTTCTTAGTTAAACTTGTTGTAGATATTTCTCATCTCTTTTCCAGCTACGTCATCTTACGTTCCAACGGCGTCATCTTTGGTTGCCTCCCCACTCTTCCTTGGGTCCGATAGTCCTTAATCTAGTTTCACCCTACTAAGTTGAACTCGTGTTTTTTACATATATTATTCACTGTTCTTAACAATTATTTCTATTTTGACATTATTATATATCTATTTCTACAATTTTTTCTTTGCTGCATTCATTATTTTTCTACGGCTTGAGATATTGTGTTCTTTATATAAACGTTAATTACAAATTTTATTTGCTTTTTCTCTACAAAACTTATTTTTCCTTGCTTATGTTTCCTTGAAAAATTTAAAATTTTTCTTTGCTTAAAATTGTCTCTACCATTATGTTTTCCTTTGCTTTTTGGTGGTTAGAATCTTAAGTCTTAATTAATTTTTTTTTTTTAAGAAACTTAATTTGATTTTTCACAACACGATCAAACTCCCTTTTCATATTTCACATTCATATTTTATTTAAAAAAAATTTTTGACCTTTTTTAACTTAGTTTTTCTGTAAATCTCGGTTTGAAGTTCTATTTGTTATATTATAAATTTCATTTTTCTATTCAATTTTCTTAAATATATGAATTAAATTGTAAACTATTCAGAAACATATTTTCTTTTTAAAATTTTAATGCTACGTTGCATTCTCCATTTTTAAATTCAACATTTTTATGCGTAAGCGCATTTTATTTTCTGTTAATATTCTATAATATAAACTCAAAAACAAAAATTTAGAATTCTTATTTTTCTCAACATTTAATAAAAATCGTTTTTCTTTCTTTCGCTGTATTTCAATGTAATTATATTTTATATGCGAGTTTTCGTTTCAGTTTATTTTTAATATTTTCTCTTTTTTTAATAATATTAATGATAATATTCTCTCTTTTTTAAATTGTAAAATTATGATATTTTATTTTCTGTCAATACTCTGTTATATAAACTCAAAAACAAAAATTTTTTAGAGTTTTTATTTTTCTCAACATTTAATAAAAATCGTTTTTCTTTCTTTCGCTCTATTTCAATGTAATTATATTTTATATGCGAATTTTCGTTTCACTTCATTTTTAATATTTTTTTTTTTTTTTAATTGTAAAATTATGATACTGTGTGTGTGTTTTTTTTTTAAACGACAGGAGGGAATCTTTTATAGACAAATGAAAGCCCGTACTTCCAAATTGTGTCAGAATCCCCAATATGGTATACTGACTAAACATCTCCTTACTCTTCGCTGTTCCTGTTAAGACCCTACGGTACCACCAGTCAAGGCATTACTTCGCAGATCAGGAGTGAGTATTATTTACTCATCTATACTTCAGTGTGGGTAGCCCTCGCTGCTTGCTCATCCCGCCTCAATTGCTGCGTCATTCCAGTGATGATGTCTGTACATATATCCCATGCATATTTTGATGCAAGCATTTATCTTACCACCCCTAAGGGAGTTATCGCTTCATGCATGTGTGACCTTAGGAGTCTTCTAGCTTCTTCAAAGCGGACACACTCCATTAAGACATGTTTTGTATTTTCCACCATATCTGCGCAGTACAGGCAGTGAGGATTCTCAACATGTTTGTATTTGCAAAGATATTCTCTGAAGCACCCATGTCCGCTTAGGAACTGCGTTAGGTGGTAGTTCACTTCACCATGCTTTTTCTGGGTCCATGTTTGTATGCACGGGATTAGTGTGTACGTCCATATGCCATTGGTAGAAGATTCCCATCTTTCGTGCCACTCTTGTTGGCTACGGCTTCTTATATTTTCCATTTCAGAAATGCTTTCACGTTCTGACTCGTAATTTGAAAGACTTCGTCTGGCTGCAGCCTCTTTAGCTACTATGTCTATGGGCCAGCGTCCTGATATTACGTTCGATGCTTCGTTGGATACTGTTCTGAATGCACTGCACACTCTTAACGATGTCAATCTGTATGCTGCAACGGTTGCTTTCATGTATGAATTTGTATGCGTCGCAGTTACCCATATTGGTGCCGTATATATTATGATGGATGTATTAACGCTCGCTACCAGCTGTCTTATGGGCTGTCGTGGTCCACCAACGTTTGGCATCAGTCTTTCTAAGGCTGCCCCTAATCTAGCCGCTTTATCACTGGAATAATTAAGATCATCCCTGAAGTTTAGCCTATGGTCTAGTTGAACTCCAAGATACTTTATATATGGGCTCGATGTGATCGTATGTTCGCCAATCTGAATTTGGATCATTTCCACTTTTTTCCTGCTGCTCATTAGAACTACTTCTGTCTTATGGTCTGCGAGTTCTAGTCCGGCTACATGCAGCCATTCTTTGACATGCTGAATTGTCACGTTGCAATTTTGCTCAACTTCAGATAGTGTTTTACCAACTACCGTAATAGCAATATCGTCTGCGTATCCAATAATATCCACACCTTCGGGCTTTTGCATTCTCAAGATACCATCGTACCTTATGTTCCAAAGAAGCGGTCCGAGAACGGATCCCTGTGGTACTGCTTAGGACCTTCATCCGTATCATATAGAAGCAGTCTATGCTCAAAGTAGTTCGCGGTGATTCGCAGTAGGTAGGCTGGTGTATCGATACTCGTGAGGGCGGTCAGTATGTACTACTGCACAGTACTACTGCACAGTATTTCTTGTTGCCACCTCTCCATCTTGTTCCTTCTAATGCGCAGTTTGCAATGTTGCATACTTTCTCCATTGCGTCGACTGTGCTACGTTTTTTCTTAAAGCTGTATTGTTCATCTGATAACGCACTTGTTGCCTCGATGTGGCACTCTAGCCTTGTGCAGATAATTTTCTCCATGACTTTTTCTGCTGTGTCAAGCATACACAGGGGCCGATAGGAGGAGGGTTCCTCTGGGGGCTTGTTTCCTTTTGGGATAAGGACTAACCGTTGGCATTTCCATCTTCTCGGGAAAATACCCTCTCTGAGACATGTTGTGTAAAGGTTACTGAAGACTTCTGGTTTCTTGCTTATCACCATTTTCAACGCTGCATTTGGTATGCCGTCCAGCCCCGGCGTTTTACTGCGTTTGATTGTGGTAGCAGTATTGAGGACTTTGTGACAGGTTACTGGTGGTATGGATGTATCTGCAATATGTGGTTCTCTGTTGAGTGGCTGACAATCATGTTGAGGGAATAGACAAAGTACGATCATGGCCATTATTTCTGGGCATTTTGGTGCATTTCCTTTACTTCCTTTTATTATTTTCACGATAATTTGGTACGCACTTCCCCATGGGTTGTTTTGGACTTCGTCTCTTAGTTTGCAGAAAGATTGGCTTTTACATCGGACTATAGTCTTGCGTTTTGCTTACGTTTTGCTTTGAACTCTGTTTTTAGCTGCGGATACTCATTTCTGTTTCTAGCTCTCATCTGTCACCTACGGTAGTGCAGGCATTGTGAGTGCAACGTAGCTATATCGTCGTTCCACCAGTAGACGGGGGCTTTTCTGTTTCCATTCCTCTGTCGGGGCATAGCGGCGTCACATGCATTCTCTATGGAGGTCATTACGTATTTGGTTTGCTGCTCGGTGTTGCCTTCTATAGCTTCAATACTTTCAGTCATGTGTAGGGATACTTCTGTGTCCATTTTGGAAAGTTGTAATCCTTTCTGTTACCCCTTGCGGATTCTTATTCTTTCATGTTGTGGCCCTGTTTCTTTCGTGTTGAAGATGATGGCTTGGTGATCGCTGTGGGTATAAAGGTCTGTAATTTTCCAGTCCATAAATCTTGAGAGTGATCGGCTTGTAAGCGTGAGGTCGATTATTGAGCCAGATCTTCCATTGTGAAAGGTGTGAGTGTTACCGTGGTCGAAGAGTACAAGATCTAGGCAGGCGAGTGCTTCTTAAAGTGTCGAACCTCTGCGGTTCGTCCTGCCGCTACCCCATTCTACTGCCCAGTGATTGAAATCGCCCGCAATGACTTCTGACTGAAGTGGTGACTTTCCTCGTGCCGCTGTGACAAGGTTATCAAGCATTTGCTCGAGCTCTTGGAGGCTTAGGCTCGGTGGGGCTTGGCAGATGAAAAAGTGTTAGCCTTTAACTGTTGCCTCCACGAAGCCATCTTGTTGTCGATTGGCTTTTCTCTCAAAAGGCAAGTTGCCGCATGTCATAATTGCTGCTTTCCCAGTTCTGTCTTCAGCCCATTTTCCATTATTACTGGGGACTTTTTATGGTTCGCTTATTATTGCTAGATCTACGTTTTCTTCTATTGCAGTTTGCGCGAGGATATCTTGTGCTGCTTCACAGTGGTTCAAATTAATTTGAAGGCACTTAATCATCATATCGTGCCTTTTTCCTCACTGCACGTTGATACGCCTGACACTTAAAGCTACCCGTTGGGTGATCAGATCAGCCTTCACAGTCTGTTAAGCAAATTGCGCATTTGGGTTCTTCCCTGCACGTCTTCGCTAGGTGCCCTTTCTTGCCGCATCTAAGACAGACTCCAGTGCGGTCAACGGTATTGTGACAGTGCTTGGCTACAAGTCCATACTCCAGGCACCTAAAGCACCTGTTAGGAGTAGTGAGCTCACGTATCCGGCATATTACCCATCCTACTCTCATTTTCCCAGCTTTTATGAGCGTTTGAGCAGCTTTTGCAGGGAGGCTTATAAGCGCCTTTTGTGTGCCGTTGGGTATAGCTCGCAATGATTTTATTGCGGCCTGCTCGATTTTCCCAAAGCTTGGAAACTGTTCTTCTATTGCACTGCACACCTCGTCTGGTGTAGTGACCTCGTCTAAGTTTAAGCATTCCATTGTTATTTGGTGCGAGAGTGCTCTCACATCGGCTGCATTATGCAGTACCCTCGCCATGTCTGCTCGATGCTTTTCAGTAAGGACATCTGACTTGCTTTTAAGTTCTAGCAGCAGTTCACTTTTCGCAGTTTTCCTTATTTTGTTGACGCTTTCTCCAAGCTCTTTGAGCTCGGATTTTAGTTGTTTCAATATATCCGCGTATGTATGATTGCCAGTTTGGGATATAATAATATAATAATAGCGTCAGGGTGTGTGTGCGTGTGCATGTGTGTGTGTGTTAGTTTGTTTGTTTATTTGTTTGTTTGCTTGTTTATTTGTTTGTAGGAAAAGAACAAATATTGTTCACTGTTCAATGCTTGTTCTTACGTCCACCATGCTGCGGTGTTTTATTACGTAAATCTCGCCTTTCTAGGTTTTAAAAATGTAGACTTAGATATAGACGTCGTATTTTACTTTAAGATTACATTTGACTCTAATTATTTTAAATCTTACCGATATTTACTTATTTTTCTTTAGTTTGATATTAATTTTTTATCAGTTCTATCAGTTTTGTTCTAAGTTTTCCGGAACTTAATTCATGAATTATTAAAATAACTGAGTAATTTGTTGTACTTTAACTTTTAAAACCAAACATTTTTTCTTTCAATTTCCCTTCCAATTGATTTAAATTTCATTGAATTATTTGCTTTTCTTTTCAATTTTTTTAATTTCTTTAACACTTCCTAATTTCCCCAATATTTTATTTTTCCTCTGAATAAACTATTTCATTTACTCTTTTTCTATTATAATTTTTAATTTTCTTAAAAAAACTATTTTGTTTTTTTTTTATGTTAGCACAATTCAAAAAATGGGCTTTGAAACTAATTTTTTCCTAATTTGGTTTCTTTTCATTTTTTCTTAAAAGAAATTATATTTTTTTTCTCTTTTCGTAATTTATTAAATTATTCTGCATTATCCATTTGTTGGAAATATTATATATCCGACATTTGTTACCTATATAATTTTGAAATTTCCCGATTTTTTCTTGTTCGGCAAGCATTACCGTTTGGATGTTTTGTTTTTCTAAAATTCCTTTATTTTCCCTTTCGTGTTTCTCGTCCTTTATCTTTGACCCTGTTTCACTTATGCTTTTTCCCTTTTATTTCATTTTTAGTTCTTACTTTTTATTAGTTACCTTTTCTACTGTATTTTATTTATCTTTAATAATCATTTATTTTCTTAATTGCTATGAAACAGTTTGAGTAAATTGTTATGGATTTTCTTCGTTTTATTTCTGATTAAAATGTTGGTTGTGAGTACACTTCTAATTCCTACCACCTCGAATGACCCTATCCATATTGGTGAAAATTTGTTTTTCCTACTCTGATTCTTCATTATTACTTCATCCCCGATTTCAAACTGTACTGGATTTAAGGTATTATCATATTGTTTTTTAGATGCTTCTATATGTATTTGAATAAAACTTGGAAAATAAATTTATAGTTGAAACTTTATTTACACAATATACAAAAACATTAATATTGCAGCTAAGGCGTAGCTGCAGCAACGAATGACACAAATTAACTAACTGACTATGGCAGCATGGACCATAGTCCATGCCACCACGATATATTAAAAATGCGCTGCAACGCTATATAGAGAATCGCAAACACACACATAGAAACCACCGTTATTATTGCCTTATGCATTGTTTATTATAAACTTATACAATGTATTAATTGCCGGCAGTCAAGGCCGCTGGCATTTATAAGTATCCGACTCGTCATCAGCACAAATGACGGACGGATAGTGCAGAACTCTGCAATGCTGACGTCGCAAATACCAACCAGTTTACAGTTTGCTGTGCCATGGTTGGCGGTCTATCGCTTATGACAAAACGCCAGCAGGCAAGATAGTGAGTCGTTTACTTGAGTTAAAATCCAGCTACGTCCGAAACCTTTGTTATTTATAAAAAACGTATTGATCTTAACTCAATTCCTAGCATTAAAATTAACGAGACAGAAATAAAATAAGTCAAATGTGCAAAAAACTTGGGAATTACGTTTAATCGATCTCTAACCTGGAATAATCATATAAATATACCCATTGGAAAAGTGTATGGTATGTTGCGTAGCTTGTGCACAGTGCAATTTTTAACTCCTATTAAAATTAGATTACTATTGGCAAAAACTTACTTAATTCCAACTTTGCTGTATGGTTGTGAAACCCTATAGGAACAAACTAACTTGTTTTAAAAAACAACTAATTAAAAAACTAACTTAAAATAAATCAGTATATCAACTTTGAATTATATTAAGCCGTCATCCACTTCAATTCTAAATAGTTTTTATTTCATTGCAATAATTGAAATACTACTTAAAAACAAGTGATTGATAATTTACTTTGAATTATATTAAGGCGGCAACTACTCTGATTTTGACATGTTTTAATTGCAAATTTTTATTAGATTACAAGTTTATATATATATAACCATGTTATTTCATCAAATATTATTAACTTTAGGCCATCAGTAATAGTTTTCAATTGGTTATTTGAAAGTAATTAAAAAAGTAATTTAAATATGACTAGTTTAACAAGTAGTTGAAAATATATGCAGACGAAAGTCAATTTACTTATTTAGCGGACATCGCCATACAAAATAAGTTAGTTTGTTCTATGGAAAAAAGTCAGAATTTCAACTAGTTGTGGTTGACAAAAAACTACTTTATCAACTACTTTTAAATAAGTTGATTTTCCTGCAGGGAATTTTTGCAAACTGTGATAGTGTTAGTAAAGCGAAACTAAACGTTGTTTATAATAACATCGCTCGTTATATTTTTCGACTTGGACGTTGGGATCACGTCTTGGAAAATGCTAAAAAAAATCTATGATTATGAAAAAAAATAAAAATATAATAATTACTCAAATAATTAATTGTTTTGTTTTTAGTTCTTAAGCTTCTTTCTTTTTATATATATATTAAATTTTTCATTACATTTATTGTGCCATGTATCCAATTTCATTTAATGATTATTGTCTTCTTTTTACTAAATAAAATACAAATGTTTGTTAATTATTAAAAATAAGATAAATAAGAAATAAGAAAAAAATACATTCCAGATTTACAATACTGTACGGCTAGTGCTCTAACTATAAGATACTTATCTTGTTGTACTTATGTTGTTGTACGTAACTGATGGTTCCGTCACACTTCTTTCTCACATTCCTGATTTTGTCTTACCAGCTCATGCGCTCTTTGGATCTGGTACTTTAATACCTTTGAAGGATCCTCGGCATTATATAACGGCCCACATTTGCGTTTCAAATTGGCCGGCATTTTGGAATCAAACCCGTTTTGTAATTTATTTATTTTCCTTTTTAATGACACCAAAAACATACACATATCTTTAAAAATAAAAAAGTTGGCTGTACTAAAAAAATTATACTTATTAGAAAATAGTGATAAATAATGACTACAATTATTTATGCAGAAGATAATATCATTGTTTTCTAATAAGTATCATTTTTTTAATACAGTCAACTTTTTTATTTTTTAAGATATGTTTATGTTTTGGTGTCATTGAAAAGAAAATTGAACAAATTACAAAATTGATTACGAAAAAAAATTTCATTTATTACGCGAAATTCTGAGAATTTTGCACTCAAAGTTGAAATTTGGTAGTTTTAATCGATTGATTTCATCTTCACATGAGCACAACTCCGTAACGGTTAAGTTGGGTTTATTGACATGCCATTAGAAAGGTGTTTTTATTGCCTTTATAAAGAGCTATCAAAATAAGTTTTATGTAAGTTAGTTTTTCTGCTAGAAACAGTAACGTAAACCAAAGTCGTGAAATATTTATTAACCCTGTAGCTCCTAAGAATGTGAAAATAGATCCCCCTCCCATATGATTTTTTGAAAAATTAAAAAATTTCGTAAACAGCAATACCTATGCTTCAAAGCTTAAAAAATCAACGATCACTAGTGCGCCTGTTATTTTAAAACCAAAAGAAAAACAAGAAAGTGAAACAAGAAACGAAACCAAAAATAAAATAAACCCATCGGAGTTGAGTGTTGGAGTAAATGGAATTGTTAATAGACAAAACGGTGTGGTTACTATTCGATGTGAGAGTGATGAGATTCGAGCTATTTTAGCAAACGAAATTAAAAATAAAATGAGTGAAAAATATGATGTCCAACTGCCAAAAATGAGAAACCCCAAAAATTTAATATCAGGAATGAGTGCTAATTTAGAGAGTGAGAAAATTATAGCTGCAATAAAAAACCAAAATGACTTCTACTGCAAAGAACTAAAATGTATTAAAGTATACAAATCATTTAAGAACCCTCGAGTGTGCAATGCATGGATTGAAGTCGATGATGAAAGCTTTAAAAAGATCATGAAAGAAAAAAAAATCAATATTGAATGGGATAGACGTGTGGCTTACGAAAACCTTAATGTAATAAGATGCTTCAAATGCTGGGGTTTTAATCATAAATCCAGTGTATGCAGTGAGAAAGTATGTGCGAAATGCAGTAAGACAGGCATCAAAGCAAAAGAAAAGTTGCATCTCAACGATTTGAATGTAAACCATGATTGCAGAGACAGTTATGCAGCACATTACAGAGAAAATTGAGAGTAGAAGCCGAAAAAGTAATTTAATAGCAATCAAATTTAAAGTGCCAGTACTTGCATATTGAAGGAATCCGCACAGATAATAATCAACTTGAAATAACAATCAGAAAACAAATTTGATTTTATCTGTGTTACTGAAACGCATTTGACAGAATCCATACTTGATTCAGAAGTACAGTTAAATTGTTATAACTTGATAAGGTATGACAGTATATCTAATCATACTGGTGGAGTGGCCTTTTACTTAAGGCACGAATGGCATACTCAAACAATAAAAGTGATTTCAGTTGGAAAAATGATCTGGTGGCTAGTTATAAAAGTTAAATTAAAAAATATAAATTTAGTGCTAGTGGCGGAATACAGATCACCTGATAAGCAAAAATCACCGGAGGGTACTTTTTGCGAATTTTTTAAGTCTCATTTCTTAAGTCTTTTCAAGTCTTTTAAGATCACGTGACAGTAATGGGTGATTTTAATGTTGACTGGCTTCAAAATAATATATATAAAAGAAAAATTGGAGAAGTAATTAATGATAATTCCTTCAGAAAAATTGTTACCGAACCAACCAGAATAACGAGAACTTCGTCTACTCTAATAGACTATGTAGTGTCTAATAATGCAAGTGTTAAAGCAAATATAAAAAAAGAATTTAAAGCGAGTGACCATGAATCAATTGATATTGATATCAAAATTAACGCAAATTCTTTTAAAAAGGAAAGAACAGGAGGAAATCAGTGTAGTGCATGGTTCAATTCAAGACTACAATTTAAAGAAGCAAAAAATTCAACTATATCAACTTGCAGTAAGGACAAACAACTTCAATGATTGGCATAGCTACAAGTGTTGTAGAAACATATACGTATCCGAACTAGCTTTGGCAAAGAACAATTATATAACAAGGAAGGTAGACCAGGCATACGACCAAAACTCAATGTGGAGAGAAATAAAAACATTAGTTTTGAACGAAGAGAAGAGTGAAATAAATAAAATTGTAATAAATGGAAGAAATATAATAAACAAGCAAGAAATCTCAAACATTCTTAACAAATTTTTTAAAGACAGTGTTGAATGTATAAATGCAAATATTCCTTATGTACAATATGAAAATCTTCTTGAAAGAAGTGAACATAATTTTAAATTTGAGTTGTTAAATTTAAATGACCTAAAAACTATCATGAAGAATATGAATAACAAAAAAGACTCTAAATTTCTTTCCGTGATGATGATGGTTGACGCGTTTGAAATAATTGGACCAACATTTCTGCAGATTATAAACGAATCTTTACGTTCTGGAACCTTTCCTGACTGCTGAAAAGAATCAGTAGTGGTACCGATCGAGAAAGTGAAAAATACTACAAGCCCAGAGAATTTTAGACCCATCAATATATTAATGACAGAAAGCAAGATTATTGAAAAAATTGTTCATTCACAATTAGAAAATTATATGGAAACCCATTCATTGCTCTCTGACTACCAATCTGGCTTTCGGAGAAAACATCGTTGTGAAGCGCTTGTAAAGGATTCGCGTTCACTTATCGTTTAAAAAGTTAAAAATCAAAATTTACAAAAAACAGGACCTGCCTATCTGTTTGCCGGCATTTAATAACGCCTCGGCCTCTGAAGTTGCCGTCACTAAAAGTGCAAGCAGGCAACTTGTAATTTTTAGGCCGTCACTTGAAAAGTGCAAACAGGCGTAAAAGACTAAGTAAGCACCTTTGGAGCTTAAAACTTAATGACTTTATTTGGCAATTTTCATCGTTTATATAGTCAAATAACGGTACTTTAGTTTTAACAAAATAAATAACATTTTTGAGTGTTATTGACATATGTTGTGATTGAGTGAGAATTTCATAAACAAAAATCATGTGCTCTTAGGTATAAATATAATAACATAGTGTATGTGTGAGTGAATACAATGGAAGTGATTTATATAAACATATGTTGCAATGAATTGAGTGTAATAGAACAAAGAAAGGAATGCAAAAGTTAACATCATATGTTTTGATATGTAACAAAAGAAAATGCAAATAAATGAAATGAATACGTGATAATATTGAGTAATACCTCATCCCTGCAGCTTCTACAGAAGTCATTTGAGATAACTCCTAACCTGTAGGCATGTCTGCCTATCAAGCAGGGCCCTGTGCTGACAGCCACTATTGTGGCTAGTTCTGGTCTTTCCAGCGAGAGGAGGGCTCTCGATCGCCCGAGATCCAGTGTCGGCCAGATAAGCCTTGATGCTTTGCATGTCGAGAGCTCAGTCCACCTAGTGTTGGCTTTCAATATGATATTGTTACTGATTAGCAGGTTGAGAGTCGCTAACGGGATACCCGGTGGGTTCACCATGAAAAGTGGCGCTTGTGTCCCATATCTAGCTAGCTCATCTGCCTTTTTATTACCTTTTATGCCTTTATGCCCAGGTACCCATATTAGGTTGATGCTGAAATAGTTCGACATTTCCCCTAATGAAGCACGGCATTCTTTGGCTACTTTAGAGTTTGTGGCTACTTGTTCCAACGATTTTATCGCAGCCTGACTATCAGAGAAGATATGAATTTCCTGTTTAGAGACAACGTTTCTTGAAAGCTATGATGCTACCTCCCCTATTGCCATCATTTCGGCTTGAAACACACTACAGTGGTCAGGAAACCTACGAGACAGAGATACCCCAAGCTCTTTTGACTAGACCCCGTACCCGACATTGTCGTTTAATTTTAATCCATCTGTATAGAAATATAGACACCCTCGTTTCCATGGTGCACCATTGACCCAGTATGTTCTAGGCGGAATAAGCGTACCATACCTTCCTATGACGGAAAGCGAGGGCTTGCAGTAATCAGTTCTTGATGGAATGAAGTTGAAGTTGTTAAGTATGGATGAGTGACCCGTTGTCATACTCTTCCATACTCCCAGTTCTCTAAGTCTTGTCGCCGAACAGGCTGCTGTCTGTTTGGCAACCAGGTTCAGTGGTAAAAGATGAAGTATGGTCTCTAGGGCTGCAGTCGGTGCTGTTCTCAGAGCACCGCTGATGCATATAGATGCCATTCTCTGCACTTTTTGGAGTTGTTTCATATATGTGACCTTGTCTATGGACGGCCACCATATTACTACTCCATATAGAAGAATAGATCTTATGACCCCAGTATACAGCCAGTGAACGATACGAGGCGAAACCCCCATCTTGTTCCTATGGCTTTTTTACAAGTATAAAGTGCCACTGTGGCTTTTTTAGTGCGCTCTGCTATGTTTGCCTTCCAGCTGAGCTTTCTATCTAGAATGAGTCCCAGGTACTTTGCGTTATTCGCAAGGGACAGAACAGACCCATTTAGTATGATTAGTGATAAGGACGGAATTTTATATTTCCTGGTAAATAGGACTAGCTCTGTTTTAGCCGGATTAACTCCAAAACCACAGGGCTTGGCCCATTGTTCAAGTCTGCAAAGGGCTCTTTGCATAATGTCGCATAGAGTAGTAGGAAGCTTGCCTCTGACTGCGATTGCTAGGTCATCGGCGTAGGCTGCCACTACAAGTCCATCTCTCTCCAGAAATAGCAGTACCTCATTTACTACCAAATTCCAGAGGAGTGGAGAGAGAACACCTCCTTGAGGCGTACCTCTTGAGACAGATCTAATGGCGCTGTATGCGCCCAGGTCCGATAGAACTATTCTACTGTTAAGTAGCTTGTCTTTAAGCTCTGTAATGATCTTATTCACGCCCAGTCCGATTAGTGCTCATCGTATTGCTTGTGGTGTTACGTTATTAAAAGCTCCTTCTATATCTAAGAAGGAAACCAGAGTAAGCTCATTATTTAAGAAGGATTTTTCTATGGTCCCGACCAGCGTATGTAGGGCCATTTCCACGGATCTTCCTTTGTTGTAGGCATGCTGTGAAGCCGATAGTAGTGCAGAATCAATGTTTCTGCGGAGATACAGATCTAAGAGGCGTTCTAACGTCTTTAATAAAAAAGATGTTAGGCTAATGGGCCTAAAGTCTTTAGGGGTGGTATGTGATGTCTTCCCTGCCTTGGGTATAAAGACCACCCTTGCCATTTTCCAAGCTGTGGGAATATATGATAGGCTTATGCAGCCATTAAAAATTATACGAAGCCAAGGTATTATTGTATGCATAGCCTCTTGTAATTCAATAGGGTAAATGCCGTCAGGTCCCGGTGATTTATAGGGTTTGAAGCTGTTTACCGCCCATTTTAACTTCCTATTAGAGACGATGTCTTCGACCTTATGCTGGGAACAGCTAAGGTGAGGCAGGGGCGCAAACAAGGGCGCGCCGCTACCATTGAAGTGCATGTCTAAAAGAAGGTTAAGAGATTCCTCGCTAGACATTGTCCATGAGCCGTCCGACCTTTTGAGGTAGCCGCGTGTGCATGGTGTGGTAGCAAGAATTTTCCGCAGCCTGGATGCCTCTAAAAAATCTTCAATTCCTTCACAGAATTGTTTCCAAGAGGATCTTTTAGCTTTCCTTGTTTCAGTTTTGAATATTTTAAGGGCTACCTTGTAGGTAGCCCAATCATGTTCCGCTCTCGAGCATTTTGCTGCGTTGAAGAGCTTCCTGCAGTTGGTTCTTAGGCCATTCAGTTCAGAAGACCACTATTTTGGTTTAAGCTTCCCCTTGAATGCCCTTTTCGGGCAGGAGGATGCCATTGAGCGATTCATTGCTATGTTTAAAACATCGGCAAAGATGTTGCCAAGGCCCTCCTGTAGAGTCCCCAGTCCGATCTCCTAATGTTGATAGAGGAGATTGGTTTAGAAGACGTGTTAAGAAAGGTATACTCAATATAGCGGTGGTCGGAATAAGAGTGTTCTTCAGACATCTTCCACTCACCAATTTTGTCGAAAATGAAGTCTGAGGCTAAAGTAATATCTAAGACTTCACTTCTATTTTTAATAACAAAGGTTGGGTCTTCACCCCTATTACATATATAAAGGTTTGTACTAATTAAATACTCAAAAAGTAAGTCACCCCTTTCGTTCGTGTTTGTACTTCCCCACACGGAGTTGTGCGCATTGGCGTCAGCCGAGACAATGACCCCTTGACATATTCCGCCAGCGTCGTCCACCATCTTCCTGAAGTTCTCTGGAGGCGGGCTTTCGTCATGCGAGAAGTAAACTGCAGCCAGCCAATAGGTCTTACTATCAAGCTCTAGACTGGCTGCAACCAGATCTCTGTCAGAGTACCTAGAAATTAGAAATAAATTTATATTGTTTTTGGCGAAGATATATATTCTAGGCATACTTACGTTGTTAGCTACCAACATCTTATACCCCTTCGTGCTCAAGCCGCAGATCCTGCCACCACATACCCAGGGTTCCTGGATGAGGACTACATCAAATCCACCTTTATTATTATTATTATTATTATTTATTTTAATGCTAAGCACATATGGCTTTATAGCAATTAATATTCGTCAAAATAAATATCATACAATTAATTAATGTACAATTAAATTTTATAAAATTGTAAAATTGTCAGGATTTCAGGTATATACAGATGCAATCCGGTTAGCTTCTTAGTAGTAAATAGAAGAATTGATTAGAGCGGTGCTCCCATATGCCAGGCTAGACGGACGAGGTCGAGCTCATACATGTGCTAGGCAAGACAGACGAGGTCTTGCTCAGGAAAATCAAAATATATCTATATCGTGTATATCTATATAAATATGGATTAGAGCACAGCTCACACATGCAAAGCTAATCGTACGACGTCAAACCGGCATATGCCAGGCGAGATGGACGTGATCTCGCTCTGGATAATCATATTTAACTACACAGCTAGATTGTATAAGTTGTGCACAACATCACAGGAAATATTCAGTATCCTTGGAAAGCATGATCCAGATTAATGGCGGTACTGTAGATAATCTAAAATATTAAATTTAATTGAGTAAAGTGATTCATTTAAAGAAATTGCATCTGAAACAAAATTAAAGTCCCCACAAGCGCTTCTGAGTGGTTCGTTTTGCAAGTAATTAGTTCTACAAAAGTTCATGTAAAGTAACTCAAAAGATCTTCTAGGTCGGAGAGGAATATTAAAGTAAATTTTGCTCTGTAAGTATTGACTGTCTACGTATCCATGTAAAAGTTTGAAAATCCAAGTAGCATTTAGCATAATTCTCCGATTATTTAAAGTAGGAAAATTTAAAAGTTGCAGACGATATTCATAAGGTGGTAGGTGATAGTTGAAATTGCAATAAAGATGGCTTAAGCAGAACAAAAGGAACTTTTTCTGAATTGATTCTATGTCGTCAATGTAACAACTATACCGAGGGCACCAAACAATTGAAGCATACTCTAAAATAGGTTGCACTAGAAAGGTGAATAAGGTTTTTGTTATATAGGGATCATTAAAGTCTTTTGCCCATCGTTTAATAAAACCTAAAGCACTATTTGCTCGAATTATAATTTTATTAATATGAATATGAAGTTTAGTATCCATAGTTACTCCAAGATCATGAAAGACATCTAAAGACTTTAATGTATGGTCACAAATTTTATAAATACATGTGACAGGAGATTTTCGAGTGAAAGTCATATGCTTGCATTTCTTCATGTTAAGATTCATACGATTCACGTTGCACCAGCTATAAAGATGGTCTATGTCAGCTTGCAAGATAACGGCATCATTAGCATTTTTGAAAGGATGGAATAGTTTTACGTCATCTGCGTACATTAAAATACTCCAATGCTTTATGACAGATGGCAAATCATTTATAAACAGTAAAAAAAGAAGAGGCCCGAGGTGGCTTCCTTGAGGTACACCAGAAGTGAGAGGATACTCATGAGATTTTACAAGTTTAAAAAGAACACGTTGTGTTCTATTGCATAAATAAGATTCAATCCATCTTACAAGTGTTGTGTGAAATCCAGCAAGAGATAGCTTTAAGACTAAGAGCTTATGATTAACAACATCAAAAGCTTTACTAAAATCTGTGTATATATCAGTATGTAAACCTTTTCCAAAATTCTCAATGGTTTTGGAAGTAAATTCAAGTAGGTTTGTAACCGTAGATTTTCCTGAAACGAATCCATGTTGGAGTGGAGACAATATAGATTTAACACTATGTGATAATTGTGAAGTAATGATTGCCTCGAAAAGCTTCGGCAAAGCGCTTAATTTTGCAATTCCACGATAGTTTTCGATTAAAGACCTGTTACCAGACTTGTGCAACGGAATAATAAAAGACGACTTCCAGGCAACTGGGAAATAGCAAGATTTTAATGAAGACGAAAAAACCAAAGTGATTGGAGTTACTAATTCATCACAGCAATATTATAGTATACATGACGGTATATTGTCGGGACCACTTTTATATGACGTTTTAAGAGCTTTTAAGTATGATAAAACCGTGTTAGTATCAATTATTGGGAGACAAATATCCCCAGATTGAACACTGAATGGATAGCTTAAATTATCATGGGATGAAGTTGAATAGGTCGCTTTGAAAAAGGCAGAGAAAAGATTACAAATGATATTCTCGCTATCTGATTCAACAGTTTTATATTTCATAAAAGAAGGATAGGAATCAATCTTGCGTTTTGTGCTGACAAAGTTCCAGAATGATTTAGCATCAGATTTGATGTTTAATTTTACCTTCATTAAATAAATATCGTAAGATTGCTTGCATAATTGACGATACTTGTACTTAATTGAGGTATAAGAACCAAAATCTGTAATGCTATGAGTTTTTTGAAATTTTTTATAATGCATGGATTTTAAATTTCTTAATTTTCTCAGTTCTTCAGTAAACCATACATACGGGCTTTTCTCTGTGGTACTGATGATAGAAAACAATCATTGAGAGTTCTATTAAAAGCAGAGATAGCCGAATCAAGGTTTTCTGGCGATGTTTGTGTATTAACGATATTTAGTACGGATGTCCAGTTAATATTAGATATATTGTTCTTTAACAAAACATAATTGGTTCTTTTCAAATTTAACTCAGCAGGAGGTAGAGCAATATGATTCTTTACAGATTGTTTAGGAAAATTAAGAGCAATTTCTAAAGTTGGATGGTACGGATCTTCAGGGAGCACGAGTGGATCTGTCCTTGAAACTGAAATAATATTGCTGTCGTCAAAATATAAAAGATCTAACAAACGGCTATTCTTGTTAAAGTGGCTGTTTAATTGAAAAAGTCCTTGACTTGAAAGCTCATTTAAAAATGAATTAGCAGATGAGCATTCAGACGAAGGCAATAATATTGCAGGGTTTTCGGTGCAGCAGTTCCAAGTGAGAATGTGATCATGAGGCTGAAGTTTTAAACACACTTTATTTATCGAGACCAAATGTTTCAAATATACCTCTACTTTGGAAACAGGAGGAATATATGAACAAGTTACAGAAAGATTTAACGCACCATGCTTTACAAGAACGCAACAAAATTCAATATCGGGTGCCTCAGGAATTTTTATTTCTTGTGAGAAATAAGAAGATTTAACGGCAATTCAAACTCCACCGCATTTAAAAGAATTACCAGCAATAGCGTTTCTATCTTTACGGCAAATATTGAAATTATTAGATAGAATTTCAGTATTTAGGGTGTTAGGCTTAAGCCAAGTTTCACTGAAAACAATTATGTCAAAAAGTAGGTTGTGGCTTAAAATATGGAAATATTTTAACTTTGTATTCAAACCTCGAACGTTTTGGTATAAGATAAGGAATGCAAGGCAACAATCTAGTTTTTTTGTTTAGTAGTGCGAACGGGTAAACAAGCCAGTGTAGTTTTAGGTTGTGATCTAGGAATATATTCGTGGATCAACGTATTTTCAGGCCAAAACCTTGATCTAATACCGTATTAAAGAGATCCCCAGGCAAATTTATTTTAAACCGAAATATTCCTGTTAACAATATTCAATTTAGAGTTTATATGATATAAAACGTCTCCTTCGGATGTATCAAGAGCAAAACGAGACACAAATATAGATCTAGAAGGCTGGACAACCACAAGTTCTTTGCAAGACGGCAAATTAATACTTTTTTTCAATATTTGTTTTGGTATAGCACCAGTTAAAACCGAGCTCATAACGGAAGTTGAAGGAATAGTATTAGTAGCAGTACAGGCTTCAGCATAAGTTTTTTTTTACCAGAATTACCCGGAGAATCATCACTTACGACTATAGTTGGTACTACCTCAGAAGACTCAACCGGATGTGAATTCAGATCAGCTGATGCAGCCTCATTAGTAGGGGCAATATAATCAGCATTTTGATCTTTATTTACAGTCAGTACAGGAAGGAGAGTTCAAAACTGGTGAAAGTGAAATTAAATTTATATTATTTTTAACAGACGGAGGCAGGGATATAGCACCAGGCTTAACAGATTTAGCAGAACTTCGAAGATTCATGGGTGGTCGTTTAGGCTTATGGGAAACAGAAGCTTCATCCATGATTTTAACTTTTTAAACAATGAAGGTGGACTAAAATATTCGCCGAGGCGAGTTTTGAGTGGTGGAGGTTAATCTGAAGCACCTTCATCCACTCCAGATTTGTGGCTTCCCACGACCGTTGTGTTGGCCTCTTCCTCCTCGGATAGCTCCTCCAAGAGAAGAGCATCCTCACAGTAGAGGCCAGACACCACGATGAGGTCAACCGAGTCCACCGACATGGTCTCTTCGAGATCACCATCCAGTGTGCAACACGGGGGCTCAGCAACCTCTGCTTCCGCCTGACGTGGCGGAGCTTCGGTTGAAGAACCCAGTACGGACTTCCTGTCCCTGTTGTACACTTTCAGGAGGACCTTGGAGAGAGCAAGCCAGAGGACTCCCTTCTTCTCCTCTAACGGCTTCAGCGACTCGGCGTTAAGCAGCAGAAGTACCTGCCTTGAGGGTCCCACAGGCTCCTCCAGGTTGCCGATAGCTCACCCTTCTGTGGGCATGTCCGGATTACATGTCCGGAACATGCGAAGAATCTCTTCCGCATCATTGGGCTTGCTGGGAATCCAGACTCTAGCCCTGGGACGCTGCGGTATTTCGCTTCTCTCAATTGCTTGCATTATACGGGGAGTGCCCCGTCCGCTCTCCCATTACCAATGACAGCCAGCACTCTTCCTTTCCCCTTCACCACATCGCTAAACGACCTAGCTTCAGTGTAACGACTGTGCGTTTTCGGCCTTTTGCAGCAGGTGTCTCCTCCGAAGATCTTTGCCTTTTGATTGCAATTTCACCCTTATGAGGGGAGCTCTTCGGGGGGGTTTTCGCTTCCTTGTTCTGGCTCTTTTGCAGTTTAGCTTTGGCACACCTTTCGTACCAGGCCAGTTTCGACAGACGGTAGCGCTTGCTCTTGCCGAGCCCGCCTGAGGGCCGATCAGCAACCATACCAGGTCCGGGTTTGTTCCTGGCCCTTGCTCCCGACGTTCCACGGCCCGAATTTGATCTAGCCGTGGCTTGTGCCCAAGTGCTCGGGCCAAGGTCTTCCCCTGTGCCTTAGCGGCTGTTTTAATGACCGGCTCTGCAGTCCTTGCAGCTTGCAGCTTTGGCTTTTCCCACCAATCGGGCGGATACGGGAATAGAGTTCCCTTCCGGTTTTTATGAGTACCGGAGTCTTCTTTTTTAATTGTTTTTTGTTTTTGTATTTTTTGTTTATTTGCTTCCATTTGATTCTCACGAGTGTAGGACAATGGAAGGTCCAGCCCCACAGAGGTCCCTGTGTGCGGGTAAGGCTAAATAGTATCGGAGGGCGCCTGGTATCCGATACGCTCCGTGAGCGACTGGACTATTTTTGATGGGCCTCCAGCCTGGTAAATCCTCGGCACGGGTCGCATAACACCTGGATTCAGCCCATACCTCAAACCGATGGGAAGGACACGCACTAACTATTGAGAGTCAGAGCACTGTGGCTGCATCCTCCCCTTAGCTAACCGCCGTCCCGGATTGAGACACTGCAGCAGTTATTTCCAGCCGGCACCCACGCGGAGGGTTAGGTAGAGGATTTTTGCCAGCCATCATCAATCGGTTTAATAGTTATAGAATTTTGGCCAATGAAAACCTATTCTGAGCCACTGTGCGTCGGTGGATATTTTATTTAACGCTGTCAACGTCAAGTGGAGAAGCTGAAACTAACAGAATGCCGTGAAGCACGGATGCTCACAGTCAACTTCGGCAGCTGACAGCTGGCAGCCGAATACAGAAACAGAGAAGTGAAACGTACAGAGCACCATTCGTTTTATTTTCCTTTTTATTAAATCATTCTCAAATCATTTTCTTTGTTATTATTAGTATTTTATTATTTTACTATTCTAAAACTATCTCATCATGTTCGATCACATATATTTGGCAATTAGGATGCGCGAGAATGTTGAGGCCGTATGCATATCAGACGAACGGGTGTGGTACATTTTGCGAAATCATTTTGATATGAAAAAATTATTCGCAAGATGGGTGTCATGTTTGCTCACTCTCGACCATAAACACGATTGTGTGACTGATTCAAAGTCGCACGCAGTTTGGCGATGTTGAACAAAGATAAGAAGGATTTCTTCCGTCGATTAGTAATCGTGGACGTAACATTGATCCATGACTACACTCCAGAGACAAAGGAACAGTCGAAACAGTAGACTTCACCAACCGAACGTGCTCCGAAAAAGGCGAAGACGGTGCAATCGGCCGGAAAGGTTATGGCGACTTTATCCAGCATATTCTCCAGATTTGGCCCAAAGCAACTATTTTCTGTTTTCAAACCTGGAGAACTTGCTCGGTGGATTCATCACTAGAGAGGAGCTCATCGCTGAAACAGAGGCCTAATTTGAGGACCTTCCGAAAACGTATTTTTCGGATGGTATCAAAAAACTGGAGGAACGTTGGACGAAGTGTATCGAGCTAAAAAGAGACTATTCTGAGAACGAAAACATGTTTTTTTGCCATAAAAATTGTTCACGACACAGCCTGGGCCATACATATATATGGTGTGTATGTGTACATACACGAGCTGGAAAATGAACTTCTACAAGAAATAAAAAGGCAGGTTTCATTTGGGAAACTATACAAAAACCCCAATTTATTTTGTCTCTCTTGCCCTCTACACTAGCACCACCAATTTAACACACATTTATTATAATCTAATTTAATTAACTCAAAGAAAATAGTACAATTAAATTCAACGCACACAGAAAAAGAAAATAAACTTTTAAAAATAAAAATACAGGCCGAACAGGCAGACTCACAGCCTCAGGTCGACACTTGCAGCCGCACACAAAAAACGAGCGCCACAGCACGAAAAATGAACTTTGTACCGTGACGAAGTCTCAGTACGAAACAGTGCCAGCGAAAACCCTTGGTTTTCCATAAAATTTTACAATAAATCTAGCAATAATTTCAATTCAGTTTTAATTTGATTTTGTATTAACAGGCTCAATTGGCAGAATGCATACCTTCTGGACAGGTCTATCCAATCCACTTCTATCCAAAATTTGTCTTAGTGATTCGATTTTACTCTGCAATCTGTGTTCTTTTCGCATCATTGCCAGCTCCTTACTGAAGTATTGCTCTTGCGATTCCTTACACAGCAATTCCATTGCACGCGACTTCTCTTCGTTGCTTGGAAGTGATATTCTTAAATTCTAGTTCCTTGTTCTAAGAACTCTTTTTGATCTTTTATTTTTACCTCGCACCAAATATCTAGCTATCAATGCGTCTATGAAACGCTTAACGTAAGCCAAAACGTTTAAAATTTTCTCTAACTTGCTCTCATACTGAAACAGTGGCACAAGCTCTCCGACTCCACCCATTTTTGGCACAAAAATACATAGCGGTTCTCTATAAATACTAACCATATTCACCTTAATTTCTTTCTGCCCTTCTTTCAAATCATACGCCTTCGCTTGGTCAAATCTATCAACTGGCTATTGCTGTCATGGTTTAGAAAGCCACGTTGGTCCTTTTAACCATAACTGATTTTCTACTAGCTCACTCGCCTTAAGCCCACGACTCAATAAATCCGCTGGATTATCTGTTGTGCCTACATGTTTCCACCTTTTCCTTTCATGCTATTTTGAATCTCTGCTATTTTGAATAGCTTACACGCTGATAGTTCTAGCCTTGGTATTGTCAATTTCTTAATAGGCGCCACTCTCGTCTTGGACACTAACAAATTACATGTGACCTTTCCATTCATATGCTCCGTTCTAACGTATATAACACCACCAAAGACAGCCTCAGATGCATCAGCAAACTCTTGCAGCTCGATTTTTTCACAACTTCCTGCACCAATTATAGGTGACCGAATAGTAGCTGAATAAAACAACCCCAACCAACTTTACAAACGTGCTCCATTAATTATAATTATTATAACGCAGAATGACTTTAGCGATGTGGACTGGTTGGCTGTTCACACTCGACTCCCCGTCACTCAGTGCTCGCTTGCTAACTGTGCTCATTCTGACATATAGAGCGTTTTACTTACATTCAGATAACTGAAGAGAACTTATATTCTAAGAGACTCTCTGCATGTGCCTTTCCTACTACAACTCGGCCGTCCTGACTTTTAAGATCTCCTGATCTTGTTTTTTTTTTATTTCTATGCAATATGTTAACCAAGTGATTAGGACATTTATTTTTAAATATACATTATAAATTAGTTACAGTTTACTTATTTTATAATCTTACATTTAGTTATATTATTATAGTTATACAAATATAGATAAGAAAAAAAAATAAATCTTCTTGCCAATAGCTATTTAAATCTTATTTTGTTTGCTTTCCCCTATCCAATGTTTAATATTTTGGCCACTCCAAATACCATGATATGGGTTACGAGACAATTGAAAATTTTCTACATCCTTTAAAAGAAATCTATCATTCCTGAGCACTTTTTCTATCATGTACGGTCCCTTGTGCTTCGGTATTGTCTTCCTTGAAATCCCTGCCGTATTACTATTTATTATACTATATTATACTATTTATTATATACTATCGAAATTTTTGACCATAACGTAGTCACCTTCCCTGTATTCAGGTACTCCTTTTCTTTTCTTATTGTAAGCCTTCTCATTATAAGCTTGCGCTTTTTTTTGTTGTTGTTCTGCCTCTTTTCTTATTATCTCTAAATCTATGGTTTCTATACTATGGGGGTTGGAATTAATTTTAAAGGTTTTTTTTCGGTTTTTGAGCATTTATTTAGAAACAACGGTACAATGTATATTATTCAAAGTATTGTCCATCGTTAGCTACAACATTTTCCCATCTTTCTGGCAGCATATGGATTCCGCGCCGGAAGAACGACTCGTCTTTTGAGGCAATCCACGAATCGACCCATTTTTTGGTATCCTCGTAAGAAGTGAAGCGCTGCTCAGCCAAGCCATGCGTCATCGATCTGAATAGGTGGTAGTCGGAAGGGGTTATGTCTGGGCTATAAGGCGGGTGGGGTAGCACATCCCAATTCAGCGCCTCCAACGTTTCTTTGACGGTTCTTGCAAGATGTGGCCGTGCGTTGTCATGTTGAAAAACCACTTTGTCGTGTCTTTTGCCATATTCCGGCCGTTTAACCTTTAATGCTCGGCTCAATTGCATCAATTGTTGTTGGTAGCGTTCCCCAGTGATGGTTTCGTTAGGTTTTAGCAGCTCATAGTACACGACACCCTTCTGATCCCACCAAATACACAGCATAAGCTTGGCGCCATGAATATTCGGCTTGGCCGTCGATGTTGATGCATGGCCGGGTGGTCCCCACGATTTTTTTCGCTTAGGATTATCGTAATGGATCCACTTTTCATCGCCAGTGACAATACGATGCAAAAAACTCTTCCTTTTATGCCGTTGAAGCAGTTGTTCGCACATGCAAAATCGCCGTTCAACGTCTCTCGGCTTCAACTCGTACGGCACCCAATTTCCTTGCTTTTGAATCATTCCCATGGCCTTCAGGCGTTTGCCGACCGTTGATAAGTCGACTCCCAATGATTCTGACAATTCTTGAAGGGTTTGACACGGGTCTTCATCGAGCAAAGCCTCCAATTCCTCATCTTCAAACTTTTTCGGCTGGCCCGGACGCTCTTTGTCTTCCGTATCAAAATCACCACTTTTAAACCGACGGAACCAGTACTCACAAGTAGAAATCTATGGAGCATAGTCCCCGTAAGCCTCAGTAAGCGTGCGTTGTGCTTCAACCGCTTTTTTCTTCAAATTGAAGCACAAAAGTAAACCTTCCCGCAAATTGCGTTTTGTTGGAACGAAAGTCGACATGTTCACAGAGAAAAAAATATATGTTGTTTACACTTCAGTGGAATGACACATACTGAAAAATGAAGCTTAGACAATGTGCTTTGAAATGAATATAGTCACAGGTGTGCCCGATGCGATCTATTGATAGTTACGCCATCTCTTAGAAAACCTTTAAAACTAATTCCAACCCCCATATTTTCTAACTCATTTAATTTCTCTTTCAATTCGTCAATTATTTTTCCTTTCTGTTCTATTCCAAACAACATCTTACTTGGTATTTGTCTAATGCTTCTTTGCATCGTATTATTACAAGCATATATAACATTTTCAATGAGTCGATCCCAATGTAGTCCTTGTTCAGGATCTATTAACTTTGCGATCATTGGGCCTACGCTTTTATTCAATCACTCCACCTGTCCATTAGCTTGTTGTGATGCCGTTGCTATCCTTACGTGTTTAATGTTACATTCATCCATAAGCAGCTCAAATTCCTCTGAAGTAAAACAACTTCCCCTGTCTGAAACTATACAAGTTGGTCTGCTGTATGCTCTAAAATAGTCTTTTAATGCAATTATCACTTCTTTAGTGCTAATGGTTTTTGTTGGGTATAGTCTGACAAATTTCGTAAATCCATCAATGACCAGAAATAAATGCTTCACTGACCGACCTATATCTACCGGTCCGTAGTGATCGATATGCACTATCTCAAACGGTTTATGGCCTTTTGGAATACTATTCAAGAATCCTTCTCCCTTACCCGACTTAGATGAAAATGCTATACATCGTAAACAATTCCCTATGTGCCGAATAACTTTTTCTTTAAGTTTTGGAAACCAATACATTTTTGAAATCGCATCCATTACCTTGTCTCTTCCCACATGTCCTAACTCATTGTGGTATTTATACAGTACTTGATTTTCCATTTCTTCTGGTACATAAAATAATAATTTATCTTCATTTGTCTTTCTATAAATGACACCATTTCTCATTTCAAACATTTTTTCTTCTGTTTTTTCCAATCTTTTCTTAATTTCTTTTAATTTACTATCCCTTGCTTGACAAATAACTAAATTGTCTTCAAAACTGTTAGTTTCTACTACTAATATATTTGTGCACCTGCTTAAAGCATCTACATGGTGCATCTGTTTACCTGACCTATGTACTAATTCAAAATCATATTCCGCTAACTCTAGAGCCCACCTGGCAATTCTAGGGTTAAGATCAATTTTGTTTAATGTTAACGTCAATGAATTGCAGTCCGTAAAGATTTTAAAACGTCTACCCTGTAAATTAATCCTGAATCTTCGTAGTGCATATATTATGGCTAGCGTCTCCAGCTCAAAACTGTGATACTTAGCCTCTTCCTTTGTTGTTGTTTTTGAAAAATACCATATGGGGTGTAACTTTTTATCTTCTTTTCTCTGTAACAACACTGCTCCAAAGCCTAGTGCACTAGCATCACAGTGCAGTTCTATTTCATCTTTATAATAATATAAAGCTAATACCGGCGCTTCAATCAATTTTTTCTTAAGAATTTCAAAGCATTCAAATTCTTCTTCTCCAAACATAAATTCTTTGTCTTTTTTTAGTAAATCATACAGTGGTTTGGCTATCTTTGAAAAGTCCTTTATAATTCTGCGAAAATAGGAGCACAGCCCCAGAAAACTTCTGACTGTATGTATTTTATCGGGTATCGGAAAGTTTCGAATTGCATCTATGCCCTTATCATCAGCTCGAATACCGTCACTTGTAACCAGAAACCCTAAGTACTTAATACTCGACTGTAAAAATTCACATTTATCCATCCTTAGCTCTAAATTATTTTTAACCAACCTATCTAAAACCTCCTTAAGCGTTTCTAAATGTTCCTTCATGTCTTTGCTGGCTATCATAATATCATCCATGTATACAATTACTTTATCTTCTCTGATCATGTCCGCAAACACCATATTGATGAATCTTTGGAATACTGCTGGTGCATTCTTAAGACCCATTGGCATTCTTAAAAATTCGTATTGCCCTAACGGTGTCATACGTGACGTGAAAATAGCCATGTTTTAAGTCTAACTTTGAAAATATTCTTTTTTTAACCATCTTGTCCAATAAGTCATCAATCAATGGTAACGGGTAATTGTCTTTGATCATAACTTTATTCAATTTCCGATAATCTATACATAATCTTAAATCCCCTGTTTTCTTTTTCACAAGTACTATTGGTGATGCATACTCCGATTCACTCGGCCTAATGATTCCTTTCTTTAGATATTCGTCCAATAATACTTGCAACTTCTCCTTTTCAGTATAAGATAACCGCCTGGCTGAACAGCTAAAAGGTTTAGGTTTTTCTAAATTCAATTTAATTCACATTTTATCTTTGGTTCATCGGATCTCTTTTTAACAACATAATTATCATTCATCATTTGAATAAATTGACAACGAGCTGCATGTCCAATGTCTTCTCCTATTTTATATTCAATATTGTCATCTAATATATTGATTTCAAATAACTCTCTTTCTATTTCGCTTATTTCTAACTCATCGTTCGTTTTTTTTTATCGGCTCTCACACCATCAGCATCATTGACTTGCATTGCCTCATTAACTACTTCACCATCTCTATTCCATTTTATTTTAGGCTCTTTAAACATTTCGTAACTTGTCCCACTAACCATTTCACTATTTGCTTCATTACTTACATTTTCTTTTTCGTATACTTTAGCCACTATATTTCTAACTTCATAACGATTGCATTGTTTATCAATTTTCTCTAGCATGTCCCTGGTTTTAACTTTAACCACTTCACTACCTATTTGCCTTTTGTTGTTATTCACTTTTTTAATAGGCTCTTTAACTATTTCATAACTTTCTTCACTAACTATTTCATTCATTGCTTCATCACTAACCTTCTCTATTTCTATTGCTTTAGCCATTTCAATTTTTTCTTCACAACATTCGGTTTGTTTCAACATTTCAACATTTTCCACTGTGACCATTTTCAAAGATTCCAAGTCTAACTTTAGGTCACATGCATGCATAAAGTCTCTACCTAGTACAACATTATGACTCATAGATTCGTTTTCCACAATAGTTAAATGAAAGTGAATTTTATTAGACTTTTTCAAAACATAACATAAAATTTTTCCATTTGTTTTAAGACGACTCTTATTTAAACCATAGTATGAATTCAATACTGGAAATTTGCAAATGTGCTTGGGTATCCATGATAATTTTATAAATGAAATCGGACTTCCCGAATCTATGAGGCATTCTGTAATTAATGGGGTTTTTTTATCTGAATACATAAAATAAATCTTAAACCATCTTACATAATTATTTGTGCCTATTTTCACGACTTTTCCGCTGTTCAAACTTTTGTTTCCTCGGCATTGCGCTACCCAGTGCCCCATCTCCCCGCAAGCATAGCACGAACCTGGTTCTCTTTTTGGCTTCTGACAATCCTTTGCGAAATGGCCTCGAGAGTTGCAATTGTGACACCTTAAGTCTTTATTAGTTTTTCCACTTATCGCTGACCCTTTCATTCTACTAGTGTATGCTCGAACTATTGGAAGGTTGACCTCTGCAAACGCCCGTTTCATGTGTGCGATGTCCGTAAAACATTGTATGCGTGCTTGAGTGCGTAACCCTTCGTTTGGTATTCCTTCTATAACTCGATCTAAGAATTCCTCCTCATCGATATTGATGTTGTGTGCCAGCATCCATTTTTCCTCCACATAAGCCGAAAATTTTTCTTCAACTTGCCACACTCGGGCTTCGAACTTTCGTCTAGCTTCCAATTTAGAACTTTTCTCGCCAAACGTCAAAATAAGATGTTCACATAAATCCTCCACTGGTTGCAGCGCACGTATAGGGTTGGCATGTAGCCATGCATTAGCATTTCCCTTTAATTTACTTACAAGCAACATTCGTAAATAAACTCCCTCAATGCCATATAAGTTTGCAATGTTTTTCATTTGCATAACCCATTTGTGTGCACATGTCTGTCCATTGTACTCACTCAAAACATCTGTTGCTAATCTTAACACGATGTCATTGTTGTGGTGTAACAATTCACCTCCGATTTTCACAACTTTTTCACCTTTGCCAGCGCTGCCAACTGCTAGATCAATGTTAGTACTCTCGGTTCTGTCTTTTGACACTTCTTGTTCTTTTACTTCTCGTTGTTCTGTTGTTTCATTCTCCGACAACAGTTTGCTTTGTTCTGAGTTTTCGTTCTGCTTTTTCTCCGTGTTTAGTTTTGAGGGCAACTGAATTTCTTTGTTCGATGTTGATGCTGCTTGATTGTACTGTTGTTGCTGTGACAGCGCTTCCATGAAGGTCAATTGTTCTCGAAAGCGCCGCATTAACTGTTGCATTTCACTAGCACTATCTCCGTTGCTTTCTGGCTTCTGCGATGCTGTTACGATGGTCTTTACCTGCTCCTCGTCATCAGCTGCACGTTTGTCGCTTGGCGTTGGTGCAGCTTTTTCAGTTTTTTGTCCCAACTGTAATTTTTCCATTAAATTTGGGGCCTCCCGCTGCTCCACCGGCACGTTATTTAATCGTGTTAATAGCTCCACTTTTGTGCCCGTTGTTGGTAACTCAAGTGCAGCCAACCATTTTTTTAACACTAAAGTTCCCAAGTCTTTAATTTCTATGCTCATTTCAAGTTTTTCTGAGCTCGCTACCACTTCTGATTTTATAGGTGACCGAATAGTAGCTGAATAAAACAACCCCAACCAACTTTACAAACGTGCTCCATTAATTATAATTATTATAACGCAGAATGACTTTAGCGATGTGGACTGGTTGGCTGTTCACACTCGACTCCCCGTCACTCAGTGCTCGCTTGCTAACTGTGCTCATTCTGACATATAGAGCGTTTTACTTACATTCAGATAACTGAAGAGAACTTATATTCTAAGAGACTCTCTGCATGTGCCTTTCCTACTACACAATCCATCTAGGAATCTGAAATTTCTAGAGATTTTTAATTTCATCTCAATAATTTTTAATTTGTTTTCTAGCCCCACTGGTAATTTTCCATCCCAGCCTATTTTCAAGCGCCATAAGTCTTGGATAATTATTTTTCCAACAATTTTTACTGGCGATATATAGCCGTTCGGGCTAAACAATTGTAGGACGCAACTTGCAATCACGCGCTTTGTTATTCTTATCTGCTATGACCGGTGTTTTCACAATAATAGTATATTTATCTTGCGTCACTAACCAAACCAGCCCAGGTACCTTAGCTTCATCATCGAATAACACCACAGTTTCTTCTTCATTTGAACGCATTGCTCTCATTAAAGACTGTTGGATTTCAATTTTCAAAACCTCCATTACTCAAAATAAGCTTAATTTGCTCTGCCAGCGTAATTGCCTCTTTCTCACTATTAGCACCGGATACACAATCATCCATATGCATATCATTTATAATCGAGTTCGCAGCTACCGCATATTTTCCTTGCACATTTCTAGCACTCTGGAAAACTAATCTCACCGAATTAAGAACGGATGACGTCATACCATACGTCACAACCGTTAGCCAATATTCTTTCAAGGGTTGTTGTCTGTTCTCGCGCCAAAATATCCGTTGCAAGTTCCATTGATCTGTAGCAATCTTTACCTATCGGAACATCATTTTGATATCTAAACAGAAAGCAATTTTATGTCGTCTAAATCGCATAATTATTTCATACAAATCTCATTGCAATTTTTCACCCAGCAATTGCACGTCATTCAATGAGATACCCTTGTCGGTAGGACAACTTGCATCATATACCACACGATACTTCTTAGTAACACAATGATGACCCAATGTCTTGCACCTGTTTTAATGGTATCGTAACAACAAATCTACCATCTTTATCTCTTCGATATGTGCTCATATAATTATTCTCTACTAGCTCCTCTTCTGGCGTTCTTGTTGAATGTTCTTTGATTTGAATTAGTTCGCAGAATCGTGTCAACATCTGACCAAGCGCTTTATTATTCATGCACTCTATTGTATTTACTAGCTCGCCTAATTTTTCATTAAACCTTTTTATATGGTATTCAAAATAACTACACCAAGCACCGTCTCAATTAACGCTGTATCATCTTCAATGTCTATGACAATTCGTACAAAACTTCTTGCTAATTTTTTCTTCTGCTTGCTAGTTTTTTCTTTCCAATAGTCTGGATCTGCAAGCGGAACATTTGATGGATAATGGCGCGATAAGATTTGAACGTCAGCTGAAGGCAATATCAGCCCCCACTGGCTCTCTTCTGGCAAAACCCAAAACTCTACCTCAGCTTGATACGCTGATGCATACTGTAGGCTACTCTCATATAGAGTACCAACGCAACCACTATTGCCACTAATTTTGTCATTTCAATAAATACATATAATTGTTCACTTTCGCTTATATCATTTTTATGCTGCAATATATTGTTCATGTTATATTATTACACTCAATATTATCACGTATTCATTTCATTTATTTGCATTTTCTTTTGCTACATATGAAGACATATGATGTTAACTCTTGCATTCCTTTCTCTGTTCTATTGCACTCAATTCATTGCAACATATGTTTACATAAATCACTTATATTGTATGCACTCACACACACACTATGTTATTATATTTATACTTTAGAACATATGATTTTTGTTTATGATATTCTCACTCAATCACAACATATGTCAATTACACTCAAAAATTTTATTTATTTTGTAAAGACTAAAATACCGTTATTTGACTATATAAACGATGAAAATTGCCAAATAAAGTCATTAAGTTTTAAGCTCCAAAGCTGCCTTATTTAATCATTTACGCCTGTTTGCACTTTTTTAAGTGTCGGCAAATAATATAACTGTTGCCTGCTTGCACTATTGAGTGACGGAAATATTAGTAACCGAGGCGTTTTTAAATGCCGGTAATCCAATATGCAGGTTCTGTTTTGTAAATTTTGATTTTAACTTTTTTTTAAACGTAAAGTAAACGCGAATCCTTTACATGGCGATCCTGCCACCTCTGAACCGCGATTTTTTGGAACCGGAAGCTTACGTTCCAACCGGCAATAAAAATAATATACCAAAATTTGTTCCGTCGCGCATAGGCCCCAAGAGAATAACAATTGCGGAATACCGGCGTCGACAAGTCCAGAAGAAATAGGAAAGATTGACCCATATTCCACAAACTGAGAAGCCGAAGCGAAAACGCGAGGGAAAAATTGTGAACCTAAGAAGGCAAATCGCAAGTCTCAAGAAGATAATTAATCACCCTAAGCCGCCTGACTTCCACGCCGCATCACAAATTTCGAAGCAAATTGATGACCTAGAAAAGCAGCTAGCTGAACATAAGAACAAAAATAAATGCACCTAATTTTTTTTTTATTTTTCAACATTTTCTCTTTATTATTTGAATTACATTATATTTACATTTTCTTTTTACTATCATTGTACTTTCTTTTACATTATTATAATTACTTAAACAATATTCATGCTATAAATTATACATTTTTTATAAAACTTTTGAAATGGATTGAAAAAAAAAATAATTTTTAGCGACATGAACTTGTTTCTATTGAGCGGCACTTTGATTTTTCTTATCTAAGCATTTTTTTTCAAACACAAAAAAACAATGCCTATTTTCGTTGTTCTTTTCTTTCACGCAAGCAGCAGTCACATATATTTTTTTTCTTTTTCGCCAACAGCAATTTGAGTTGATGATAACACAACAAAAAAACAACAACTCAATGGCTTTACATTTCTTTTATTTTTTTTACACAAAACACAAAAAAATCATAACTCAAAGCGGATTGAGCATGATTTATTGAAACGATTTATTTAAACAAAAATTGTACACGATTAATTTTAGTTTACCGACGGAAATTTTTTTGGGTTATTTATAACATCTTCTCAATAAAATTTTCTATAAAACACATAATTTTTATCACACTCACTGTTAAATTTACAAATTTTTTTTGGATGCTTATAAAACTATGCATTTTTTTCACTTATACACACAAATAAATCAAAATTCAAAGCGGATTGAATTTGATTTATTTCTTCGAAAAACTTAACGCGGTGGAAAACTACACACAATTAAAATAAAAAATATATATATCAAAAATTTTATTTTATTCAAACATTTTAAAAACCTTTTTTAAAAAAACAAACGAAAAATCGCGCACTTGCAATAAATACAATCGCGCACGACGATTTGTTTACTTAAACTAATCAAACTGACGTTTTCTTTGTTTTTTTCGTTCTCTTCTTTTATTCTAATTCGCGTTGTTTAAGAAAACTTAACTTAAACTTAAGAAAAAGTAGAAACAGGGAATTTTCTGAACAACATATAGAACATGAATTAGAAAATATCGAATAGTTTAAAATCGAAGTCGATAACATTTCAATTAATGGAAACGAAAATTATGAACTTCTGAAAACAAAATTTAATGATATATATAATGAATTATTTAAAGCAATTGGAGAATTACCATTATAAAAAGTTATATTCAAGAAAAAAATTTATCAAAAATGGCGAATTTTGATATCAATACAGTAGGGAAAAACCTACAAATTTTTAAAGGGAATTTTACAAATTTAAAAGATTTTATAATTCAGACTGAATTATTACATGATATTTTGTAAAATGAAGATAAAGAAATTTCTATCAAATATGTTTATAATTTTAAATTAACTGCACAAGTACGAAGTATTTTAGGACGTTCGAATAGGCCTACGACATTTTTAAATTTGAAGAATTCATTGGAAAAAGCTTACTCTAATCCAAAAACATTGCAACAGGTACTAAGTGAACTTGGAACACTTAAACAAAATAATAAAAGTATATCTGAATTCAGAGAAACAATTCTAGAAACCTCTGAACAGTTAAGTAGCTTTGAAATAAAAACTTTGACCGATCCAACTCAAGAAGCAAAGGATTCAATATATAAAGTTAGCGAAAGTATGGCGTTAAATGTTTTTACAAAAGGTGTTAATACGGAATTTCAGACCATCTTATTGGCAAATACACCAATAACATTTAACGAAGCCGTCGAAAGATGTTTAACTGCAGAACAAAGTTTAGTGACTGACAGAAACACAATTTTCCAAATTCATAATTGAAACAACCACAGATATAACAATAATTTACACAATATTTACAAAGTTATAATACACACAATTATAGAAATAATCATTATAATCATTATGATTCAAGATACAACAATAACACATATAGAACCAATAATTTTCCCAACTATGTTACAAATCGAAACAAAAATTTTCCAAATAATACCACAAATCAAAAAACTAACTTTCCAAACAACAACTTTTCAAACTATAATACAAATAGAAACAACAATTTTCAAGCAATAATACAACTCGAAATAATAATTTTTCAAACAGAAACAACAACTTTAATAGAAATCAAAATAGAAATTCGAGCAATAGAAGTAACGCGCAGGGAAACGGTTATGGCCTGGTACCAAATACGGTTACCCGCAGAGGCCAAAATTAATATTCAAAATTACTGAAAATTTAACGAATTACATTACATTAAAATGTAATAACAATAACAAATATTTAACATTCCTTATAGACACTTGAGCCGATATCTCCATTTGTAAAATAAATAATATAATCGATATCAATACAAAAAATATTTCGAAATTAACGGGCATAACAATAGAAGCAATTGAATGTATTGTCTGTATTGAAAATAGATTTCGAAACATACACACTAACTTTGATTATAAACGGAAGAGAATTTATACTACCAATTATTTTTCATAGAAAGAATTTCATAGAAAAAACATTATCTTTCCTGCCAGAACAGAAGCAATTTTACCATTCAATATTAAAGTAACTGAAGATAGTGTAGTTTTAAATAAGGAAATAACCGATGGGATATTTTTAGGCAACAGAATAATACCGGCAAACGGATTTGCACACATTAAAATTTTGAACACTAATGAAAAGGATATATTATTGGAAAAACTGGATGTTAAGACTGAACCGCTTAAAAACCATAATATTTCCACATGTAGAAATAACAAACAAATTGGCAACAATAGATTAAATAAACTTCTGAAAGAGTTAGACATCGGATGTAATGAACCGGAAGCTACAAATTTGGTAGAAAAAATTATAAAAGAATTTCAAGATATATTTTATCTCTCTGGCGATCATTTAAGCGTAAATAATTTTTACACTCAAGACATCCAAACAACAGATTCTACCCCAATTTACATTAAAAACTACAGACTACCACAAACACAAATGACAGAAATTAATGAACAGGTTAGTAAAATATTAGCAGAAGGTATTATTGAAGATTCGGTTAGCCCCTACAATTCACCACTACTAGTAGTACCGAAAAAATCAGCTATAACAAAAAATGATAACAAAAAATGGCGACTTGTAGTCGACTTCCGAAAGTTAAATGAAAAAATAGTAAATGATAAATTTCCGCTGACATAAATTGAAGACGTTTTTGACAGACTAAGAAGAGCTAAGTTCTTTTCGACTTTGGACATGACTAGCTCCTTCCACCAGATAAATTTACACGAAGACTCGCGACCATTGACTTCTTTTTCGACAGGAAACGGACATTTCCAATTTAAGCGTTTGCCATTTGGATTAAAAATATCCTCTAATAGCTTTCAACGAATGCTGACAATAGCATTAAGTGGTTTAGATGCAGAGGCATTCCTTTACGTAGACGATATAATTGTATTTGGTTGTAGCTTAACGCATCATAATAACAACTTATTTAAAGTATTTCAAAGAATAAGAAAATATAATTTAAAGCTTAATTCAGCAAAATGTTCATTTTTAAAGCCAGAAGTGGTATACCTTGGCCATCTTATTACCACCAATGGCATTAAAACGGACGCAGCCAAAAATAAAGTGATAGAAAACTACCCAATTCTGAAAAATGCAGACGAAGTCAGAAAATTCGTTGCTTTTGCAAATTGCTATAAACGCTTCATACCCAATTTCGCTCATATAGCCAAAGATTTAAATTCTCTTTAAAAAAAAAAAAACTCACACTTTGTTTGGAATGAAAATTGCCAAAATGCCTTTGATACACTTAAAACAAAACTATTAAAACCTAGGTTCCTTATATCCCCGGTCATAACATAGGCTACTTTTTATCCAGTAAAAAAGTTTGGACCCGGTAGGGGGCGCTGCGATCGAATTCCAGGCATTCGTTTTTTCAGCTTATCTCCGAAACCGTTCATCCGATTAGCATGAAAATCTGTATGTAGAGGTTCTCGGATACGCTGAGTTTTTTGACTTATCTACTCTCTTCCATCTCGAACACCAGAGGGCGCTGTGGTACAAATATTTTGAAAAACCTCGACAAACTCCTAAGCCGTGCATCCGATTGGCCTGAAAATTGGTATATAGGAGTTTTATGATACGGTGAGTGCTCTGGAATTATCTTTTTGTGCTATCTTGAACACCAGAGGGTGCTGTAGTAGAAATTTTTTAAAAAGCGTCGAAAAACTCCTAAGCCATTTATCCGATTTACATGAAAATTGGTATATAGAGGTTTTCGGATACGGTGAGTTTTCATGACTTATCTACTCTGCTCTATCTTGAACACCAGAGGGCGCTGTAGTACAAATATTTTAAAAAACGTCAAAAAACTTCCAAGTCGGTCATACGATTTCCATGAAAGTTGGTATATAGAGGTTTTCGGAAACGGTGAGTTTTTATGATTTATAAACTAGGTTCTATATTGAACACAAGAAGGCGCTGTAGTGCAAATATTTTAAAAAAGTCGAAAAAGTCCAAAACCGCTCATCCGATTTGCATGAAATCCGATCCGATCCGATTTTGTATGTAGAGGTTCTCGGACACGCTTAGTTTTTTTGACTTATCTACTCTATTCTCTCTCGAACACCAGAGGATGAGTGTTCTGCACTTATTTTTTTTTTGCGCTATTTTGAAATCCAGAGGGCGCTTTAGTACAAATCTTAGGAAATCTTGAAAACCCCCAAAACTGCTCATCCGATTAGGATGAAAATTTGTAAATAGCGATTTTCGAGTACGGCCAGGGTTCTGGTGATATCTTTTTTGCTCTTTCTCGAAACTAGAGGGCGCTGTTGTCCAATTTGCACGTGTGTATGTTTTAAACTGTTCCTTAACGGCTGCACTGACTTTAACGAAATTTTTTGTGTGTGTTTGAGTGGATCCCTGGATGGTTCAGATTCAAATTTGACCCGGTAGGTGGCGCTGCGATCGTGTTTAAGGCATTTTGTTTTTATAGTTTATCTCCGAAACCGTTCATCCGATTTGCATGAAAATTTGTTTATAGAAGTTTTCGGATACGGTGAGTTTTTATGGCTTATATACTTTGTTCTATCTTGAACACCAGAGGACGCTGTGTACAAATATTTAAAAAAAACGTCTAAGCTGCTTATCCGATTTTCATGAAAATTGGTATATAGGGGTTTTGTAACATGTGACTGTTTTGGACTTATCTTTTTTGTACTATATCGAACACCAGAGGGCACTGTAGTACAAATATCTTAAGAAATCGTGAAAAAGTAGAAAGACGATCATCCGATTTGGATGAAAAATTTTATTAAACGATTTTCGTGTACGGCAACTGTCTTTTTTGCTCTGTTTCGAAAACTAGAGGGCGCTGTTGTACAATTTGTACGTCTGCATGTTATTAAACTGTTCCTACACGGCTGCGCCTATTTTGATGAAATATTTTGCGTGTGTTTAAGTGGATCCCTGGATGGTTCAGATTCGTAATTGAACTCGGTAGGTGGCGCTGCGATCGGGTTCCACGATTTTTGTCGTTATAGATTATCTCCGAAACCATTCATCCGATTTACATGAACATTTGTATTTAAGGGTTTTCGGGTACGGTAGTTTTTATGACTTATCTATTTTTTCTATATAAAACACCAGAGGGCACTGTAGTACAAATGTTTTAAAAATCTCGACAAACTCCTAGCTGTACATCCGATTTGCGTAAAAATTTTTACATAGGAGTTTTCGGATACGGTGGGTATCTTGGACATTTTTTTTTTTGTGATGTATCTTAAACACCAGATGGTGCTGTAGCACAAATCACTTAAGAAATCGTGAAACACTCAAAAACCGCTCATCCGATTTAGATGAAAATTTGTATATCGAATATATAAGAATTGATTATAGAGTATGGAAAGGGCTTTTGCATTATTTTTTTTAGTCTATCTCTAAAACCAGAGGGCGCTGTTGTACAAATACCGAAAAAAACTCAAAACAACTCATCCGATAAGTATGATTTTTATAAGTAGTTTTCGGGTGCTACAAAATACAGTAAGGCGTAGCAAAGAGCGAAGGCTGATAAATATTTTCAAGTCAGTTGCGTCGTAAGTTGGCATTGTTTTGACATTTCAATTTCTATTTTCAATGCTTATTTAATTTTTGTCCAGTTTCCTTGCAAATTGTCAAAAATTCGTTTTTGCTCTGATTTTTTTCAAAAATGTGCAATCTATCGAATACAATATAAAACTTGAAAATGTATTTTTGCAAGCGATCGGCGGCACGTACGATTTACGTACAGATTTTGAAGCTACATTTTGCTCATCTCGCCGAAGTTACCGGCTTGAAAGATGCACACAAAACTCCTTTTAAACTTTGTGAAAAGTTTTTTCAAATCGACGAATGAAATCGAAAATTATTGATATCAACTCCCGAGCTAAGCCGGGTATTCAGCTAGTCAGATATAAGACGAATGAAAAAGTTAAGATTTTTAATAAAGAAAAATTTTAAGGGATCCCAAATTAAAGTAGAAGATGAGGAAGTTATTGTAAGATGCAGCGATAATCCATCGATCACACCGCTGACTTTGGAGAAACTGTCATCAAAAATGCATAACTTAAATATAGAAGAGATAGTGTTGAATAAAAATGATGAAATATTTAAAACCATTGCAATGGATAAATTTGTTAAATATACAACAATTTAAAAAAAAAATAAAAAGAAAATTTAAAAATTTTAATATTTGAAGAACCATAAAGAATAGTCGACAAAGAAATACAGAATAAAATCATCGAATAATACTATAATTCCACTCACGGAGGTGATATGGGTATAAGAAAAACAATTTTAAAACTCAAACAAAAATATATATAGAAAAATATGAACAAAATGATAAAAAATTATTTAATCAATTGCAAACAATTCCAAATCAATAAGCAAACAAAGCATATAAAAGAAAAATTAACAATGACAGGCACACCAGGAACAAGTTTCGAAGTTGTATCCATTGATACAGTAGGTCCTTTACGGTTATCGAATAATTATAGATATATACTCACTATGCAGTGTGATTTAACAACATATGTAATAGGATGTCTAATGGAGACAAAAGACGCAAAGACAGTTGCCAAAACATTAGTAGATAATTTAATTCTAAAATATATATATAATTCTAAAATTAGATCGAGGTACAGAATTTGACAATGAATTATTGTCGGAAATATGCAGCCTTTTGAATGTTAAACAAATATTTAGTACTCCATATCATCATGAGACTCTAGACTCTATAGAAAGAAACCATAGAGTATTATATGAATATTTATTAAAGTTTTGCAAATATGACGAATGGGACCAATGGATCCCATACTTCACGTTTGCATATAATACAACTCCTCATGTTGATACAAATTATACGCTTTTTGAATTAGTTTTCGGTAAATTAGCCAATTTACCAAATGATTGATAATTCTTCATTATCAAAATTCTATAATATAGATAATTATGCTCAAGAATTAAAACATAGACTAAAATACTCGTTTCAAAAAGCAGGCGAATTAATAAATATTGCTAAACAAAAAAGAATACAAAGTAATAACGTTTCCAACCCACTTAATTTAAATATCGGTGAAAAAGTTTTGGTTAAAGGAATGAATATAAAGAAAAATCAAACGCCTTATCATGGTCCTTATAAAATAGTTAATCAAAGAGGAGTAAATTCAGTTTTAAATTTAAATGTAAAAACTAAAGAATTCCACAATAATTTATTAAAAAATGGACTCAATAATAAAAAAAAACATTGTATAAATTAAAAGTAAGAACTTTTAATTGTATAAACTCATAACAAAACAAAAATTATTATTATTTTTACAAAAACAAATAATTTTTATCTTAAGGATGGGGGTGTAGGGTACTCTCAAATAGAGTACCAACGCAACCACTATTGCCACTAATTTTGTCATTTCAATTGATACATATAATTGTTCACTTTCGCTTATATCATTTTTATGCTGCAATTTATTGTTCATGTTATATTATTACTCAATATTATCACGTATTCATTTCATTTATTTGCATTTTCTTTTGTTACATATCAAAACATATGATGTTAACTTTTGCATTCCTTTCTTTGTTCTATTACACTCAATTCATTGCAACATATGTTTATATAAATCACTTCCATTGTATTCACTCACACATACACTATGTTATTATATTTATACCTAAGAGCACATGATTTTTGTTTATGAAATTCTCACTCAATCACAACATATGTCAATTACACTCAAAAATGTTATTTATTTTGTTAAAACTAAAGTACCGTTATTTGACTATATAAACGATGAAAATTGCCAAATAAAGTCATTAAGTTTTAAGCTCCAAAGCTGCTTACTTAGTCTTTTACGCCTGTTTGCACTTTTTAAGTGACGGCATAAAAATTACAACTAGTTGCTTGCTTGCACTTTTTAGTGACGGCAACTTCAGAGGCCGAGGCGTTATTAAATGCCGGCAAACAGATAGGCAGGTCCTGTTTTTTGTAAATTTTGATTTTTAACTTTTTAAACGATAAGTGAACGCGAATCCTTTACAAGCGCTTCACAGCGATGTTTTCTCCGAAAGCCAGATTGGTAGTCAGAGAGCAATGAATGGGTTTCCATATAATTTTCTAATTGTGAATGAACAATTTTTTCAATAATCTTGCTTTCTGTCATTAATATATTGATGGGTCTAAAATTCTCTGGGCTTGTAGTATTTTTCACTTTCTCGATCGGTACCACTACTGATTCTTTCCAGCAGTCAGGAAAGGTTCCAGAACGTAAAGATTCGTTTATAATCTGCAGAAATGTTGGTCCAATTATTTCAAACGCGTCAACCATCATCATCACGGAAAGAAATTTAGAGTCTTTTTTGTTATTCATATTCTTCATGATAGTTTTTAGGTCATTTAAATTTAACAACTCAAATTTAAAATTATGTTCACTTCTTTCAAGAAGATTTTCATATTGCACATAAGGAATATTTGCATTTATACATTCAACACTGTCTTTAAAAAATTTGTTAAGAATGTTTGAGATTTATTGCTTGTTTATTATATTTCTTCCATTTATTACAATTTTATTTATTTCACTCTTCTCTTCGTTCAAAACTAATGTTTTTATTGCTCTCCACATTGAGTTTTGGTCGTATGCCTGGTCTACCTTCCTTCCCACTGAACCATAAGCGAAGGTTTTGAGTAAGGTAAGAGTCTTGCGAACGTTTTTCTAATTTTTTAGACAATGCGTGAAAAACACAATGCGTGAATTCCAGCCCAGGTATATTAATCCTATTAACCCAATTATTAATATGATCTCGAATTTTAGTAATAATAATTTCTTCTTTAACAAAATATCGGTATGTAATTATAAATAGTATTATGCAAGTGGCGGCCGTGGCGTAGTGGGTAAAGTGTGTGACTCTTACGCCAGAGAACCCAGGTTCGAATCCTCCATCCGACATACAGAAGGTTTTTTCAATTGAATTACTTTTTACGCCGTCACCTCTCTGCAGACAATGGCAGACCTCAGAGAGTAAAAACTGCCATGAAAAGCTTCTTGAGAACATACGCCGTTCGGAGTCGGCGTAAAACATGTAGGTCCACTTCTCGGTCATTTGTGTACAAACATTTCACATCACACAGAACATAATTGATCATAAGAAGCTCGGTCAAAGTTCTTTCAAGGGCTGAAATGGCCATTTCGTTTTCTTTTTTTTTTATGCAATAATAAAATTTATAATTCAAAAAGGTTCTTTTTTTAACTCATTATTGAACAAAAAAAGTTTTGCTTTTGAGAGGCAATTCAGTCCAAAGATTGATACAAAAAGGGTTCAATTTCGTTTCGGTTTTTTACAAAATAACTTTTCTATGGTTCATTTTTGAACTCATTTCCGAAGAAAACACAGTTTGTTTCTGAGAGGCGGTTTCGTCCGGCGATTGATTCAAAAAGGGTTAATTTCCGAGTGCCGAAAAAGAACTTTTATGGTTCTTTTTTTAACTCATTTCCGAACAAAAAAGAGGATAATTTATGGTTATTTTTTTAACTCATTTGCGAACAAAATAAGGTTCGTTTTTGAGAGGCATTTTAGTCCGACGAATGATATAAAAAGGGTTCATTTATGAGTGCCGAAAATGAACGTTTCTACCCGAAAAGGTTCATAAATGAATTCTAAAACGGTAGTTTTGGTTCACTGGGTTGTTATATAATTGTTCTTTGCCAAAGCTAGTTTGGATACGTATATGTTTCTACAACATTTGTAGCTATGCCAATCATTGAAGTTGTTTGTCCTTACTGCAAGTTGATACAGTTGAATTTTTTGTTTCTTTAAATTGTAGTCTTGAATTGAACCATGCACTACACTGATTTCCTCCTGTTCTTTCCTTTTTAAAAGAATTTGCTGACTGGTTGCAACTTGTAGAATAATTCACCATTGCAAAACCTCTTTGAGCTAGTTCTCGATGGAAAGTCTCATGGTTATACTTTATAGTCTGAATGAATTTTTTTTTTATATTCTTTCAATGCGTTAATTTTGATATCAATATCAATTGATTCATGGTCACTCACTTTAAATTCTTTTTTTATATTTGCTTTAACACTTGCATTATTAGACACTACATAGTCTATTAGAGTAGAAGAAGTTCTCGTTATTCTGGTTGGTTCAGTAACAATTTGTCTGAAGGAATTATCATTAATTACTTCTTAAATTTTTCTTTTATATATATTATTTTGAAACCAGTCAACATTAAAATCACCCATTACTGTCACGTGATCGCCGAAGAGTTCGCATTCATCCAATTGAGACTTAAAAAATTCGCAAACAGTACCCTCCGGTGATTTTACCGCCACTAGCACTAAATTTATATTTTTTACTTTAACTTTTATAACTAGCCACCAGCTCATTTTTCCAACTGAAATCACTTTTATTGTTTGAGTATGCCATTCGTGCCTTATGTAAAAGGCCACTCCACCAGTATGATTAGATATACTGTCATACCTTATCAAGTTATAACAATTTAACTGTACTTCTGAATCAACTATGGATTATGTCAAATGCGTTTCAGTAACACAGATAAAATCAAATTTGTTAAAGCTTTCACCATCGACTTCAATCAATGCATTGTACACTCGAGGGTTCTTAAATGATTTATACACTTTAATACATTTTAGTTCTTTGCAGTAGAAGTCATTTTGGTTTTTTATTGCAGCTATAATTTTCTCACTGTCTAAATGAGCACTCATTCCTGATATTAAATTTTTGGGGTTTCTCATTTTTGGCAGTTGGACATCATATTTTTCACTCATTTTATTTTTAATTTCGTTTGCTAAAATAGCTCGAATCTCATCACTCTCACATCGAATAGTAACCACACCGTTTTGTCTATTAACAATTCCATTTACTCCAACACTCAACTCCGATGGGTTTATTTTATTTTTGGTTTCGTTTCTTGTTTCACTTTCTTGTTTTTCTTTTGGTTTTAAAATAACAGGCGCACTAGTGATCGTTGATTTTTTAAGCTTTGAAGCATAGGTATAGCTGTTTACGAAATTTTTTAATTTTTCAAAAAATCATATGGGAGGGGGAATATATTTTCACATTCTTAGGAGCTACAGGGTTAATTAATATTTCACGACTTTGGTTTACGTTACTGTTTCTAGCAGAAAAACTAACTTACATAAAACTCATTTTGATAGCTCTTTATAAAGGCAATAAAAACACCTTTCTAATGGCATATCAATAAACCCAACATAACCGTTACCGAGTTGTGCTCATGTGAAGATGAAATCAATCGATTGAAACTACCAAATTTTAACTTTGAGTGCAAAATTCTCAGAATTTCGCGTAATAAATGAAATTTTTTTTCGTGATCAATTTTGTAATTTGTTCAATTTTCTTTTCAATGACACCAAAAACATAAACATATCTTAAAAAATAAAAAAGTTGACTGTACTAAAAAAATGATACTTATTAGAAAACAATGATATTATCTTCTGCATAAATAATTGTAGTCATTATTTATCACTATTTTTTAATTAGTATAATTTTTTTAGTACAGCCAACTTTTTTATTTTTAAAGATATGTGTATGTTTTTGGTGTCATTAAAAATGAAAATAAATAAATTACAAAACGGGTTTGATTCCGAAATGCCGACCAATTTGAAACGCAAATGTGGGCCGTTATATAATGCCGAGGATCCTTCAAAGGTATTAAAGTACCAGATCCAAAGAGCGTATGAGCTGGTAAGACAGAATCAGGAATGTGAGAAAGAAGTGTGATGGAACCATCAGTTACGTCTTATTTGTGTGTGTTTACACACAATAAATTAAAAATCTAAGTTTTCAAAAAAGAAACAAATCTTCATGTCGTCATAGTTTATTATCAGCTAATTGCTGAAGCTAAGATCGACTGTGAAATAGAAGAGCAACAACAACTAGCACAACAAAATCTTTGAGTATTTAGAAAAGCTTTAATCTATCTTCGAATAATAGAACATACTTTCCCTGAAAGTATGCTTCATAAATTAGAAGAACTTTAAGCTGCTTTCATATCATTTGTATTCTCGTACTGCAATTGAGGGTTATTTACTAATTGCATTCGTGAAACAAGTAGAAAATTAAGAGCTTAGTGGATCACAGCAAGAATCACGATAAAAGGCTACTGATGAGTTGGTGTAGCGGCCAACGAAACAGCTGTCTAGTCTGCTATGTGATTGATACTCTATAGGGTATTGTTGTTGTTAGTTGTTATTCCTTCAGTTGTTTTCTTCGGAAAGCAACATTGACCTTGAGCTCGATAAAATATAACCTTTCATAATTGAAAAGTTATTGGAGTTATATAAACACATGACTATGTTATTTAGAAGATTTCCTGCTGCTTCTCTATGATTGTTATGGATTCTAAGTACAGGATTTGGCCAGTTTCTGGGTTTCTAGGAGAGGAATGAAGGTTTCTATGGCAAGGTATTCAACTGGGACTTGGACAGTTCCTGGGTGCGTCATTTGAACTTTTTTGGGTTCTATGGGTTCCAAGGATAGAAATGAAGGCTTCAATGGACAAGAGATTCAGCTGGGATTGGTCAGTTCCTCGGTGCGTCATTTGGACATTTTTGGGTTCTGTGGGTTCCTAGGAGAGGAATGAAGGTTTATGTGGACGTTTTACGTTTTTTATAAATAACTAAGGTTTCGGACTTAGCTGGATTTTAACTCAAGTAAACGACTCACTATCTCGCCTGCTGGCGTTTTGTCATAAGCGATAGACCGCCAACCATGGCACAGCAAACTGTAAACTGGTTGGTATTTGCGACGTCAGCATTGCAGTGTTCTGCATTATCCGTCCGTCATTTGCGCTGATGACGAGTCGGATACTTATAAATACCAGCGGCTTTGACTGCCGGCAATTAATACATTGTATAAGTTTATAATAAACAATGCATAAGGCAATAATAGTGGTGGTTTCTATGTGTGTGTTTGCGATGCTCTATATAGCGTTGCAGCGCATTTTTAATATATTGTGGTGGCATGGACTATGGTCCATGCTGTCATAGTCAGTTAGTTAATTTGTGTCATTCGTTGCTGCAGCTACGCCTTAGCTGCAATATTAATGTTTTTGTATATTGTGTAAATAAAGTTTCAACTATAAATTTATTTTCCCAGTTTTATTCAAATACATATAGAAGCATCTAAAAAACAATATGATAATACCTTAAATCCAGTACAGTTTAAAATCAGGGATGAAGTACTAATGAAGAATCAGAGTAGGAAAAACAAATTTTCACCAATATAGGGTCATTCGAGGTGGTAGGAATTAGAAGTGTACTCACAACCAACATTTTAACCAGAAATAAAACGAAGAAAATCCATAACAGTTTACTCAAACTGTTTCATAGCAATTAAGAAAATAAATGATTATTGAAGATAAATAAAATAGAGAAGAAAAGGTAACTAATAAAAAGTAAGAACTAAAAATGAAATAAAAGGGAAAAAGAATAAGTAAAAGAAAGAATAATAATGAAATAAGATTGAAGGAAGATAATTCTGATAAAAGGATAGGCAAGGAATAAAGTCCAGGAAGGTGAATAATTGTGAAAAAGAATAAGTAAAAGAGATAATAATGACGAAATGAAGATAAATAAAAAAAATCAATGAGGAAATAAAATTAAAAGAAAGATCAGGAAATAAATACACCGTAAGAAGGTAATTGCATAAGTGAAACAGGGTCCAAGATAAAGGACGAGAAACACGAAAGGGAAAATAATTTTAGGAATTTTAGGAAGGAATTTTAGAAAAAATTGCCTAAATTTTAGAAAAACAAAACAGTCAAACGGTAATGCTTGCCGAACAAGAAAAAATCGGGAAATTTGAAAATTATGTAGGGGTAACAAATGTTGGATATATAATATTTCCAACAAATGGATAATGCAGAATAATTTAATAAATTACGAAAAGAGAAAAAAACATATAATTTCTTTTAAGAAAAAACGAAAAAAACCATATTAGGAAAAAATTAGTTTCAAAGCCAATTTTTTGAATTGTGCTAACATAAAAAAACAAAATAATTTTTTTTAAGAAAATTAAGAATTACAATAGAAAAAGAGTAAATGAAATAGTTTATTCAGAGGAAAAATATAATATTGGGGAAATTAGGAAGGGTTAAAGAAATTAAAAAAATTGAAAAGGAAAGCAAATAATTCAATGAAATTTAAATCAATTGAAAGGGAAATTGAAAGAAAAAAATGTTTGATTTTAAAAGTTAAAGTAAAACAAATTACTCAGTTATTTTAATAATTCATGAATTAAGTTCCGGAAAACTTAGAAAAAAACTGATAGAACTGATAAAAAATTAATATCAAACTAAAGAAAAATAAATAAATATCGGTAAGATTTAAGTTAATTAGAGTCAAATGTAAAGTAATATACGACTTCTATATCTAAGTCTACATTTTTAAAACCTAGAAAGGTGCGATTTACGTTATAAAACACCGCAGCATGGTGGACGTAAGAACAAGCATTGAACAGTGAACAATGTTTGTTCTTTTCCTACAAACAAACAAACAAACACACACACACACATGCACACACACACACACACATCATCTAAACCAAGAGCGTGTGTCCCAGATTGGGCGGCTACTTGTCCGCAGGGGGGATCCACTTATTTCGAACAAATCCTTCGGGCGTAACGAACCCGCGGACCCTAGTTAACAGTAAACCCAGGCGCGTCTGACTCACAATGAGCGGCTTCCTGGTCAGCTTCTGTTCTCCTAGATGGAGCGGCTGTACCACCCCGAGAAGGGTATCCCAAAGACACGGTATTATGCGACCCGTGCCAAGGTCTGAATGGTGCTAGGGATAACAACAATATAGCACCGCTAACGGAGCCTCTCTGATACCTGGCCGCCTCAGAGAGTAACTGTGGCCTTCCTGCAGCAGGAAGCTATACTGCGGGCGACATTTTTTCCTCACAAACAATATAGGTTGCCACCTCCTTGGCTGTAAAGCCCGGGCCGGCGACCAACCCAAAAAATGAGCACAACCAAACAAAAACAAGGAAACGATGTAGAAAGTGAAGAAAATAACGTCGAGCAACCATTTAATAGGAGCTCCAAAATGCTGCGAACCCCGCCACAAACCCAGGAGTTAATGGCGACGACGGAAGAGGCGCTAGATAGAAGCCAAAGAAATGAGCAGGCTCTCCGGAATCTTGGAATCAAGATAAAAAACTCGTGGACATGCTAGTCGACCGCAGGTCAATACACCAGGCCATGAGGGATCTCATAGGAGATATAGCCAAACTCCATAAACAGGCAGAGCAGCAATTCAGAAATGGCCATGAGGACCCCATGAAAGTTTGCCAGAGCTCACAGACCTCACCTCCGATCAGAGAAACAATCGAGGCAGAAAGGCTGAAAGAAAGCCAGGGTACAAGCGAGAAAATTCCGAACCTGGAAAAAACTAACACGGGAATTACAGAAGCATTGCAAGAGGAAGGAGAAAACGCCAAGTCAAAGGTGAACCAGAGCTCCCAAACCTCACCTCCCGTACGCCTTACGAAAGAGGCGAAAAGAAAAGACGGAAATAAAAAATCCCAGGGAAAAACGAAAGACGACGAACCAACTCATCCTGGAGTATCACAACAGGCGGGTGAAATACCAAACACGGAAGCAGCTCAAGAGCAGCAATCCAAATCTGAGTGAAAAACGGTTAAAAAAAAAGACGACCAAAGGGCAAACCGGAGCCGGCGAAAAACCGCAGAGAGAGAGGCTTTAGAACTGAGAAACGTAAGCCACTACGCCCTGACGCTATTGTTATCACTGAAACAGGTGATTTGACCTATGCTGATATGCTGAAGATGATGAAGGCAAAACCCGAATTGCAGCAGCTCGGCGAAAATGTTAAAAAATTAAAAGGATGGCGAAAGGCGAACTAATGCTAGAGCTAAAAGGCAGGTCAGATCCCAAAACGTGTAGCCTTAAAGAACGTGAAGAAGCGGAGAAAGCCCTGCAGGGATCGGCTAATGTCCGAATGCTATGCCAAGAAACAGTCATCGAGTGTCTTGACATCGATGAAGTTACAACACCCGATGAAATTGTCGCCGCCCTCGAAAAACAATTTCCAGAAATCGGCAGAGTAGACTGTAGTGCAATAAAATCCTTACGAGCGACACGAGAGTGTACACAAACAGCAACGATAAGTCTTCCGGCAAGAGTAGCAAGCCGCTCATGTCCGAGTGGGATGGGTAAGGTGTAGAGTACGCGTGCGCATCAGCCCAACAAGATGTTTCCGGTGCCTAGACTTTGGACACGTATCTAGACAGTGTAAAAGCGAAACAGACCGAAGAGATGTATGTTACAGATGTGCTGAGAAAGGACACACAGCCAAGACATGTAAAGCACCTATGAAATGCGCCATATGTGAGCCGGTAACACCGGGTGGAAATAAGCACCAAACTGGAAGCTTTAAGTGCCCACAGTTCAAGAAGGCAATGAGGAAAGCTATGACGGGGAATGTTTAGGTGCATACAACTAAACCTTAACCACTGCGAGGCTGCCCAAGACTTCCTTAAGAAAACAATTATAGAGCAGGAGATAGACATTGCGTTCATTAGCGAACCCTATAAAAAGCCAACAAACAGCTGTCTATACAGAGAAGACAAAACTAAGAAAGCTGCTATCTGGATAAGCGGATCCGTACCTTTCGAAATAAAGGGCAGCGGCCATCACGAATATTTTTCATACGCAAAAATAGACGATGTGCACCTATACAGCTGCTATGTGCCCCCGAGTTTAAATCCTGGAGAATATCAAACAATTTTGGACCGACTGGTAGCAGATGCCAGAGGGAAAGTGCCAATCATAATAGCCGGTGACTTTAATGCCTGGTCAGTTGAATGGGGCAGCACAAAAACAAATAGAAGAGGGACAATGCTTCTTGAGTCCATAGCAGAACTTGATTTGGTATTACTTAATAAAGGAACAAATCCCACCTACATCAAAGGAACAGCTAAATCGATAATCGATCTAACTTTCTCCAGCAGCGCACTAGCCCGAGTAATTCATTGGAGCGTTTCGGACATCTACACCCACAGTGACCACAACGCTATAATTTTTGAATCTCGGCAGCAAACAAGTCGTAGAAGATTAAAAATACACCCAAAAGCGCAAAAGCATGGCTGGAAAATTAGACACCTCGATGAAGACATGCTAGAATACATGCTAGAAAGCATCGGTAACACCGAAGGAGACGCAGAGGCAAGGGCAAACCAAGCAGCAATGTTCATGACCGACTTGTGTGATGCAACAATGCCAAGATCAGGAAACGGCAACGGAAGAGCACCCGTTTATTGGTGGAATGCTGAAATAGCTTCGCTCCGGAAAGACTGCCATAAGCACAGAAGGAGGCAGCTGAGAGCTAGAGGAAGAAGTCAAGACAACCATAGGCAACTGTAACATGACTTTAAAGCTAAAAGAAGGGAGCTGCACAACGCGATCCAAAAAAGCAAAACCCAAGCTTGTTCCGAACTCATCAATGACCTGGAACACAATCCATGGGAAGTGCCTATAAAATAGTCTTCAATAAAATGAAAGGGGCTGGTGGGAAAGCTCCAACATGCCCAAAAATTATGGGAAATATAGTGGCGGGCCTGTTTCCAGTAAGGGACCCACACATATTGCCTCGAGAACTACACTTAGATGAGAATGAAGTTCCACCCGTCAACACCTGCGAACTACTTGAAGCAGCAAAAAGAATTAGATCAGAGAAAGCACCAGGTTTGGATGGCATTCCAAATAAAGTTCTTAAAACTGCAATGCTCAAGGCACCAAATTTCTTTTGTCAGATGTACACAACCTGCCTCCAAGAAGGAACTTTTCCAAGTCGGTGGAAATAGCAACGGTTAGTGCTAATACCCAAAGGAGACAAGCTGCTGGAGGAACCATCATCATATCGACCTCTGTGTATGCTGGACACGATGGGAAAAGTGCTCGAACGAATTATTGTAAGGCGGTTGGAGAACTTTACAGAAGGAACAAGCGGCCTATCGCATAAGCAGTATGGCTTTAGACCAAAGAGGTCAACGGTAAATGCCATAGAAGAGGTATGCAAGATCGCGCGGAAAGCTGTGGAAGGAACGCGATGGCTAGAGGGAGCTAAACAATACTGCGCCGTTGTTACTCTTTAACTCCGAAGATATTGAAGAAATACATAACAGCACCCAAGATACAAGTCCTTCGGAGATAGTTCGATATATGATGACATCGCCAGAAGCATGGGACACAGTCAGCAGCATTATCACGCGCATTATGAAAAAAGTACGCGCTGATGAGATGTCACATAGAATAGAAGACGAAAATAGGCCAGTGTAGATTAGATCAGTATGGGTTTCTGTACTAGAGTGCAATTTAATCCTACACGGAAATAGAAGGGGCTAAATAGAATTAGTGACAAACACTAACGACAGATGACAAGTGAGAGATAGATGCTCTGTCCGCCTTCCGAAGCAATACCGATAGGTGGTCCCGGGGGGATGTACGGACCTGGTGGGGAGGTGTTTTTAGCGTATTAAAGTTTCGCACTCAGGATTTCGATGCTTTTCACCTACGGGGGGAAAAAAAAAAACACATACACCCTGACGCTATTATTATATTATTATATCCCAAACTGGCAATCATACATACGGATATATTGAAACAACTAAAATCCGAGCTCAAAGAGCTTGGAGAAAGCGTCAACAAAATAAGGAAAACTGCGAAAGGTGAACTGCTGCTGGAACTTAAAAGCAAGTCAGATGTCCTTACTGAAAAGCATCGAGCAGACATGGCAAGGGTACTGCATAATGCAGCCGATGTGAGAGCACTCTCGCACCAAATAACAATGGAATGCTTAAACTTAGACGAGGTTACTACACCAGACGAGGTGTGCAGTGCAATAGAAGAGCAGTTTCCAAGCTTTGGAAAAATCGAGCAGGCCGCAATAAAATCATTGCGAGCTATACCCAACGGCACACAAAAGGCGCTTATAAGCCTCCCTGCAAAAGCTGCTCAAACGCTCATAAAAGCTGGGAAAATGAGAGTAGGATGGGTAATATGCCGGATACGTGAGCTCACTACTCCTAACAGGTGCTTTAGGTGCCTGGAGTATGGACTTGTAGCCAAGCACTGTCACAATACCGTTGACCGCACTGGAGTCTGTCTTAGATGCGGCAAGAAAGGGCACCTAGCGAAGACGTGCAGGGAAGAACCCAAATGCGCAATTTGCTTAACAGACTGTGAAGGCGGATCTGATCACCCAACGGGTAGCTTTAAGTGTCAGGCGTATCAACGTGCAGTGAGGAAAAAGGCACGATAGGATGATTAAGTGCCTTAAAAATAATTTTGAACCACTGTGAAGCAGCACAAGATATCCTTGCGCAAACTGCAATAGAAGAAAACGTAGATCTAGCAATAATAAGTGAACCATAAAAAGTCCCCAATAATAATGAAAAATGGGCTGAAGACAGAACTGGGAAAGCAGCAATTTTGACATGCGGCAACTTGCCTTTTGAGAGAAAAGCCAATCGACAACAAGATGGCTTCGTGGAGGCAACAGTTAAAGGCTAACACTTTTCCAGCTGCCAAGCCCCACCGAGCCTAAGCCTCCAAGAGTTCGAGCAAATGCTAGATAACCTTGTCACAGCGGCACGAGGAAAGTCACCACTTCAGTCAGAAGTCATTGCGGGCGATTTCAATCACTGGGCAGTAGAATGGGGTAGCGGCAGGACGAACCGCAGAGGTTCGACACTTTAAGAAGCACTCGCCTGCCTAGATCTTGTAGTCCTCAACCACGGTAACACTCACACCTTTCACAATGCAAGATCTGGCTCAATAATCGATCTCACGCTTACAAGCCGATCACTCTCAAGATTTATGGACTGGAAAATTAAAGACCTTTATACCCACAGCGATCACCAAGCCATCATCTTCAACACGAAAGAAACAGGGCCACAACATGAAAGAATAAGAATCCGCAAGGCGCAACAGGAAGGATTACAACTTTCCAAAATGGACACAGAAGTATCCCTACACATGACTGAAAGTATTGAAGCTATAGAAGTCAACACCGAGCAGCAAACCAAATACGTAATGACCTCCATAGAGAATGCATGTGACGCCGCTATGCCCCGACAGAGGAATGGAAACAGAAAAGTCCCCGTCTACTGGTGGAACGACGATATAGCTACGTTGCACTCACAATGCCTGCACTACCGTAGGTGACAGATGAGAGCTAGAAACAGAAATGAGTATCCGCAGCTAAAAACAGAGTTCAAAGCAAAACGTAAGCAAAACGCAAGACTATAGTCCGATGTAAAAGTCAATCTTTCTGCAAACTAAGAGACGAAGTCCAAAACAACCCATGGGGAAGTGCGTACCAAATTATCGTGAAAATAATAAAAGGAAGTAAAGGAAATGCACAAAAATGCCCAGAAATAATGGCCATGATCGTACTTGGTCTATTCCCTCAAGATGATTGTCAGCCACTCAACAGAGAACCACATATTGCAGATACATCCATACCACCAGTAACCTGTCACAAAGTCCTCAATACTGCTACCACAATCAAACGCAGTAAAACGCCGGGGCTGGACGGCATACCAAATGCAGCGTTGAAAATGGTGATAAGCAAGAAACCAGAAGTCTTCAGTAACCTTTACACAACATGTCTCAGAGAGGGTATTTTCCCGAGAAGATGGAAATGCCAACGGTTAGTCCTTATCCCAAAAGGAAACAAGCCCCCAGAGGAACCCTCCTCCTATCGGACTCTGTGTATGCTTGACACAGCAGAAAAAGTCATGGAGAAAATTATCTGCACAAGGCTAGAGTGCCACATCGAGGCAACAAGTGCGTTATCAGATGAACAATACAGTTTTAGGAAAAAACGTAGCACAGTCGACGCAATTGAGAAAGTATGCAACATTGCAAACCGCGCATTAGAAGGAACAAGATGGAGAGGTGGCAACAAGAAATACTGTGCAGTAGTACTGTGCAGTAGTAAATACTGACCGCCCTCACGAGTATCAATACACCAGCCTACCTACTGCGAATCACCGCGAACTACTTTTAGCATAGGCTGCTTCTATATGATACGGATGAAGGTCCTAAGCAGTACCATGTAACCGGAGGCGTACCACAGGGATCCGTTCTCGGACCGCTTCTTTGGAACATAAGGTACGATGGTATCTTGAGAATGCAAAAGCCCGAAGGTGTGGATATTATTGGATACGCAGACGATATTGCTATTACGGTAGTTGGTAAAACACTATCTGAAGTTGAGCAAAATTGCAACGTGACAATTCAGCATGTCAAAGAATGGCTGCATGTAGCCGGACTAGAACTCGCAGACCATAAGACAGAAGTAGTTCTAATGAGCAGCAGGAAAAAAGTGGAAATGATCCAAATTCAGATTGGCGAACATACGATCACATCGAGCTCATATATAAAGTATCTTGGAGTTCAACTAGACCATAGGCTAAACTTCAGGGATCATCTTAATTATTCCAGTGATAAAGCGGCTAGATTAGGGGCAGCTTTAGCAAGACTGATGCCAAACGTTGGTGGACCACGACAGCCCATAAGTCAGCTGTTAGCGAGCGTTAATACATCCATCATAATATATGCAGCACCAATATGGGTAACTGCGACGCATACAAATTCATACATGAAAGCAACCGTTGCAGCTTACAGATTGACATCGTTAAGAGTGTGCAGTGCATTCAGAACAGTATCCAACGAAGCATCGAACGTAATATCAGGACGCTGGCCCATAGACATAGTAGCTAAAGAGGCTGCAGCCAGACGAAGTCTTTTAAATTACGAGTCAGAACGTGAAAGCATTTCTGAAATGGAAAATATAAGAAGCCGTAGCCAACAAGAGTGACAAGAAAGATGGGAATCTTCTACCAATGGCATATGGACGTACACACTAATCCCGTGCATACAAACATGGACCCAGGAAAAGCATGGTGAAAAAAAACCTAGCGCAGTTTCTAAGCGGACATGGGTGCTTCAGAGAATATCTCTGCAAATACAAACATGTTGAGAATCCTCACTGCCTGTACTGCGCAGATATGGTGGAAAATACAAAACAGGTCTTAATGGAGTGTGTCCGCTTTGAAGAAGCTAGAAGACTCCTAAGGTCACACATGCATGAAGCGATAACTCCCTTAGGGGTGGTAAGATAAATGCTTGCATCAAAATATGCATGGGATATATGTACAGATATCATCACTGGAATGATGCAGCAACTGAGGCGGGATGAGCAAGCAGCGAGGGCTACCCACACTGAAGTATAGATGAGTAAATAATACTCACTCCTGATCTGCGAAGTAATGCCTTGACTGGTGGTACCGTAGGGTCTTAACAGGAACAGCGAAGAGTAAGGAGATGTTTAGTCAGTATACCATATTGGGGATTCTGACACAATTTGGAAGTACGGGCTTTCATTTGTCTATAAAAGATTCCCTCCTGTCGTTTAAAAAAAAAACACACACACAGTATCATAATTTTACAATTAAAAAAAAAAAAAAATATTAAAAATGAAGTGAAACGAAAATTCGCATATAAAATATAATTACATTGAAATAGAGCGAAAGAAAGAAAAACGATTTTTATTAAATGTTGAGAAAAATAAAAACTCTAAAAAATTTTTGTTTTTGAGTTTATATAACAGAGTATTGACAGAAAATAAAATATCATAATTTTACAATTTAAAAAAGAGAGAATATTATCATTAATATTATTAAAAAAAGAGAAAATATTAAAAATAAACTGAAACGAAAACTCGCATATAAAATATAATTACATTGAAATACAGCGAAAGAAAGAAAAACGATTTTTATTAAATGTTGAGAAAAATAAGAATTCTAAATTTTTGTTTTTGAGTTTATATTATAGAATATTAACAGAAAATAAAATGCGCTTACGCATAAAAATGTTGAATTTAATATTGGAGAAATGCAACGTAGCATTAAAATTTTAAAAAGAAAATATGTTTCTGAATAGTTTAAAATTTAATTCATAAATTTAAGAAAATTGAATAGAAAAATGAAATTAATAATATAACAAATAGAACTGCAAGCCGAGATTTACAGAAAAACTAAGTTAAAAAAGGTCAAACATTTTTTTTAAATAAAATATGAATGTGAAATATGAAAAGGGAATTTGATCGTGTTGTGAAAAATCAAATTATGTTTCTTAAAAAAAAAAAAAAATTAATTAAGACTTAAGATTCTAAGCACCAAAAAGCAAAGGAAAACATAATGGTAGAGACAATTTTAAGCAAAGAAAAATTTTAAATTTTTCAAGGAAAAATAAGCAAGGAAAAATAAGTTTTGTAGAGAAAAAGCAAATAAAATTTGTAATTAACGTTTATATAAAGAACACAATATCTCAAGCCGTAGAAAAATAATGAATGCAGCAAAGATTCAAATTGTAAAAATAGATATATAATAATGTCAAAATAGAAATAATTGTTAAAAACAGTGAATAATATATGTAAAAAACACTAGTTCAACTTAGTAGGGTGAAACTAGATTAGGGACTATTGGACCCAAGGAAGAGTGGGGAGGCAACCAAAGATGACGCCGTTGGAACGTAAGATGACGAAACTGGAAAAGAGATGAGAAATATCTACAACAAGTTTAACTAAGAAGAAGTGTGTGACGTTAAAACGGCATCTGCGCGCAAAACTGCAATAAAGAAGGCGGTAGCATCCGCGTGCAAAACTGCAATAAAAAAGGCGGCAGCACCCGCATGGAAAACTTCAATAAAACGTCGGCAGCATCCGCAAAAAGAACTGTGACAAGCAATCCGTGTACAAAACTGTGAGAAGAAGGCGGCAGTATCCGAGGGCCAAACTACAAGAAAGCAGCAACAACCACTAAAACAACTTTGACGGGAGGCAGCACTTTGGTGCAATACGACGTTGAATAAACAACTGACATAAAGAAAAAAAAATACAACGACCAAACAAAAGAGATAAACATTCTTCTACAATAAAATAAAACAAAAAGTGTCAGAAACTTCCATAAAAAGAACAACGCCGATAAAATAATTTAACGAAAGAATTAAAACCCTCTTTAAAACAACTTAAACAAAATAACACACAAACAAAAACCAGTTTGCTAAAATAAACCAACCGAAGGTATGAACATTTTACTATAACAACCTAGTAAACTAAAAGTGTCAAACTTTAGTAACAAGAACAAAACCTGGAAGATAATATAATGAAAGGAACCAAACCCTTTCTAAAGAACAATAAAGCAAAATTCTAAAATAAATTAAATAAAATCTAAACCAACCATTTAATGTCAACTAAAATTAAACAACGAAAAACTATTTGAAAAACAGTGATTAACCCTCCGATGAGTGAGAAGGTCCCTAGGGACCTTTTTGCCTTTTCAAACTGAAATTACTTCTACTTCGGCCACTACAACCCCCCCCCCCCCCCCAAAGTTACTGTGTATTCGTTGCGCATCTTTTCAAGCCGATCGGATCATTACTTTAGGAGTTATTGAGGTTTTAGTGAGAATAGTACGCGGACGTGTAAATAGGTCCGTATGGACCTTGTACTGAATTTCACTAATAAATGCATGTTTTTGGGCATCATTATAATTTTTTTATTGTTTAAACACATAATTTACTTGTTCTGAACACAAAGACCTAAACTCAAAGACATTAGGGATGATGGTAAAAACAAAAAATTCTAAGAAAAATTCGAAGACATGAACTTTATTTCTTCCAAGGAAAGGCACAATATTCTAATTTTATACTACTAGCAATAAACCAGTTCTTAGAATTTTTTGTTCTTAGTATTTTGTTCTTAGTATTTTTTGTTCTTAGTATTTTTGTTCTTAGAATTTTTTCTTAGAATTTTTTGTTTTTATCATCATCCCTAATGTCTTTGAGTTTAGGTAGACGTACGAAAGAGTATAAAAGAAGTTGTAGTTTCGTAAACCAAATCAGTCAAAGTTTAGACAGCGAAGAGTAAAATCGTGTGTGATAGAAACAAAAATATAAATATGGCAGATGCAAGTAATTTGGACGTTGCTGAAATTGTTGTACGCCGTAGTACACGTTACCAGCAAATGACTGCGGATGAAAGGCGTGCAGCTGATAGTAGATTTGCTGATTTTATGGACGAAGACATTGATGAAGAAATTGATATTGCAGCAATTGATAATTATGAAGTTGAGGATGATGAAGATCGCACATACCAACCTGCTGAAGAGTCAGATGCCGAAACTGAAGGATACGTCGAGCTAAATGAAGATACTGATGACGACGATGATGAAGAGGAAGAAAATGATGGACAGGAAACGAATGAAAGTTACTATATTGGTAAAGATGGCACCCAATGGAGTAAAAAAGCACCACCAACATCACGCACTCGTAATCATAACGTGGTCGACTTCACAAGAAAGAAACAAGGACCAACAGGAAATATACACGACCCCTATACAATAATGCGTTCAATCATGACAGAGGAAATAATACACTTAGTGCTACGTGAAACTAATCGTAAAGGCAGGGAGGTTACAGCTGCATGGAATTTGGCGAATCCCACGAAGAAAAAGGAGTGGAAGCCAGTGGCAGTGAAAGAGTTTGACGCCTTTGTAGCTATTCTTTTGTATGCTGGACTCACAAGATCAAACCATGAACCAGCTATGGAATTATGGGGCGCGACGCGTTGCCCAATATACAAAGCTGCGTTGTCGTACGATCGCTTCATGTGTATAAAGCAATTTATTCGATTCGACAATGGAAATACTCGACAACAGCGACTTATCAACAGCAAAACTGCGGCTATTGACGATATTTGGCAAATGTTGCAACATAACTTGGCAGCAGCTTACACTCCTCATGAAGCACTAACAGTTGATGAGCAGTTGTTCCCCTACAGAGGCCGCACCCACTTCACACAATATATTCCGTCAAAGCCAGCTAAGTATGGTTTGAAAGTATGGTGGTTATGCGACTCACAGAGTTATTATCCTGTGAAGGGAATGGTTTATTCTGGAAAACTGCCAAACCAACAACGGGAGATAAACCAAGGGCAAGACGTAGTGCTGGATCTTGTGGAAAAATATTTAGATGCTGGCCGTACTATATACGGGGATAATTTCTTTACCACTCTTGACTTGGCGCGTATTTTGCTGAGGAGGAAGTGCGCTACAACAAAACATTCATTCCACAAGAGTTCAAGAAGAACCCGAAGCGCACCATCAATAGTACATTATTTGGGATCAACGAAGGAGATATAGCGTTATGCTCATACGTGTCGAAAAAAAATAAAGTGGTGAACGTGCTCTCCACAATGCACTACACCTGCCTCGTTGACGAGCAAACCGAGAAGCGGAAGCCCTATGCCATATTAGATTACAACGCCAACAAATGCGGCGTTGATACCATGGATCAAATGCTAGGCACTTACAGCTGCAAAAGAGCAACACAACGATGGCCGTTGGCCATGTTTTATAATATACTGGACGTAGCTGCATTTGCTGCTTTTACGATTTACAACGAAATGAAGCCTATAAAAAGGAGTGACAGACGGCGGTCGTTCTTGTTACTGCTAACGAAACAATTGGCCACACCAAATATCGAAGATCGTGCCCTGAACAACCATATAGCCTCATATCCAAGGATACGCAATGCGATGGAAGCATTCGATGTCAGGGTAAGAAAAACATCTTCAAATTCAAGAATAGAATATATATTTATTTGTTTTTTATTTTTCTTTTCATTTCAGGTATTACCAAGAATGATGGAAGGCAATGCACCGTCGTTTGCGGCTACGGGCGGCAGCGGAAAACGCGGGCACACTGCTTCGGCTGCGGCAACGCTGTTTGCGGAGAACATAGAACACTTTTACATCGCTGCAACACTTGCGCACAGGGCGGGGGACAAGAAGTACACGCTCAACAACAATAATTTTTAAACTTTTTTATAATAGTCTTAAGAAAATTCAATCAAAAAAAAAAAAAAAAATTAAAAAAATTGAAAAAATTATTTTTGTATGTAGAATTTAGTTATAAGCAATAAAAACAAAAAAAAATTAAAAAAAAAGTTTTTTATATGAAAAAAACATGATTTACAAAAAAGGTCCGTAGGGACCTTTTCACACGGCCGTGAAGTTCAGAACTGTCACTCATCGGAGGGTTAAGGAAATGAATCAAGAATTCATGAATTGTCAAAGAAGAAGACAACATAAGTTAAGCGCAAGACGTAAAGCATCCACGTATCACCACAACACACACTTTAACAAAATAAACCACAATTACAGCAAGAAAAAAACGTAGCATTTCCCCCACCGATGGACAACACGAAAAAGAGAGAGAAGTTCAACATTAAAATTTCAGTGAACAATGAAAGGGAGCAGCAATACCGCCAGCATGTTGTTGTTGCCATTGTAGTTAGAATAAACTGACACCGTTGTGACTTCTTCACCGGGAACAAAATGAATTGACAGTATTTTAAAGTAATAAGATTTCATTGTTTTAATTGTATGAAAATTGTATTTTAGCTGCAATTAATAGTTGGACAATATTTGGTTCAACGGAATTCCGTCTTTCGAAATAAGCAAAAGGATGTATGGCAAACAAAATGCAATATGATTTGTACATATGTTAATCTCAAGAATGTTTCCAGGTAATTTTAATCTCGGTCAGAAAATAATGCAATGTAATTGTGAAAACATAGTGGCGGCCGTGGCGTAGTGGGTAGAGTGTGTGACTCTTACGCCAGAGAACCCAGGTTCGAATCCTCCATCCGACACAGAAAGTTTTTTCAATTGAATTAATTTTTCTGTTCGGCCGTCACCTCTCTGCAGACAATGGCAAACCTCATAGAGTAAAAACTGCCATGAAAAGCTTCTTGAGAACATAATCCGTTCGGAGTCGGCGTAAAACATGTAGGTCCAGTTCTCGATCATTTGTGTGCAAACATTTCACATCACACACAACACAATTGATCATAAGAAGCTCGGTCAAAGTCTTTTCAAGGGCTGAAATGGCCATTTTCGTTCGTTCGTTAATTGTGAAAACATTGTAAATATGTTAAGCTAGAATTAACTATGTTACAAAAATAAGAAGAAGAAGCGAGCCCAGATATGTTATAAATATCTGGTCTCTTCTAAATAAAGGGTCCATCACAGGTATCCTCACAGGGAGGATCCCATTAGTGTAAGGCGTAAGCCAAGTTCCACTAAAAACAATTATGTCAAAATGTAGGTTGTGGCTTAAAATATGTAAATATTTTTAGTTCGTATTTAATCCTCAAACATTTTGGTATTAGATAAAGAATGCAATGCAACAATCTAGTTTTTTTTTAGTAATACGAACAGGTAAAGTAGCCAGTGTAGTTTTAGATTGTGATTTAGGAATATATTCGTGGATCAACGTTTTTTAAGACCAAAAACCTTTATCTAATACCTTATTAAAGAGATTTATTTTAAAATAAATAAAATTTATTTTAAAGGCAAATTTATTTTAAAAGAAGACAGTACGCTCATATGAAAACTTGAATTTGTAAACCGAAATAGTGTTGTTAACAAGATTCAATATAGAGTTTATGTGATGTTAAACGTCTTCTTCGGATATATTTAGAGCAAAACGAGATACAAATATAGATCTAGAAGGCTGAACAACCACAAGTTCTTTATAAGACGGCAAATTAATGCTTTTTTTCAATATTTGTTTTGGTATAGCACCAGTTAAAACCGAGCTCATAACGGAAGTTGAAGGAATAGTAAGTAGTAGTAGCAGTACAGGCTTCGGCATAAGTTTTTTCTTACCAGAATTACCCGGAGAATCATCTCTTACGACTATAGTTGGTACTACTTCAGAATATTCAACCGGATGTAAATTCAGATCAGCTGATGCAGCCTCATTAGTAGGGGCAATATATTCAGCATTTTGATCTTTATTTACAGACTTAGTTGATTGCGCTTTGGAAGCTGAGTCAAAACAGGTGAAAGTGGAATTAAATTATTATTATTAACAGACGGAGGTATGGATATAGCACCAGGCTTAGAAGACTTAGGAAAAATTCGAAGATTCATGGGTGGTCGTTAAGGCTTATAGAAAACAGAAGCTTCATCAATTATTTTAAATTTTTTAAACAAATCTTCAAAATCAGCCAATCTTGCTTGAGCCGCCACCAAGTCCTTAGACACATCTACATCAGTAGAGAAAATATCTACATCAGTAGATCAGCAGTATGTACAAGACCAACGAAGTCCTTTACTTTCATTGAGTGCATCAAAAAATCTCGCATTCAATGCTGCACACTTTACGTGACAAAAAGCATCACACAACCAACAATTAACCAACTGGTCAGATTCACCTCTTACAGTGCAGTTCCGAAAATTGCAGAACATTTTTAATGAAAGTAATAAAATTTACAAAAGTGTAATAAAAAGTGATTTAAAAGTAATATGGCAACTCTATTTCAGTGACAGTTTGAGAATCAAACATATTATTTGTCAAAACGTTTGAAAAGCAGCAGCGACAAAGTAGTGAGCTAGCGTCAAAATGCAACTGAAATTAAAAACCAAGCTTCGCTCTCGCTTCAAAAAGCTAAAGACAGAGTTGTTGTTGCTAGATAAGAAACAAACTGAAACAAACAAATATACATATTTATAGTATGCAAGCAACTATTTTGAAAAGGATTTTTCAGCGTTTTAAGCGATGAAAAACAGGAACAATAAAAATGAAACTCAGCAATGCTTAGCAAATCGACTCGAATTATTCTTTGCTTATTAATTTTACGGATATTAACAATTTTAAATTTATTTTAAGATCACGGGGAACAGGGGGCGAACCTTCACATGGCAACGTGTCTGACCGTCTCAACCTGGTGAGGCCAGCATTATCCATGTCGAAATAGTCTCAAGTCGACTCAAACCTCCACGTGGTGTTCCCTGGGAAACGGCAAACTGGCATCCGTCAGTTTGACGGATAATTTGAGCGGCGGGTCACTCCATAGACCTTAAACATGGAATGTGCGCAGGGTTTGGGTCCCGCCACATTACTACTGCCCAATGAAAACTAAACCAGCCTTGGACAAGAACCCCAATTACGTTGGCGACCACCGCAAACGAAAAACCGACAATGATTTACGGATATGCACCTGGAATGTCCGAACCCTTTATAGGGAAGGTGCCATTATCCAACTGGCGGAAGTCCTCAAAACAATAAAGGCTGACATCACCGCCATCCAGGAAATGCGATGGAAAGGACAAGGCTGCTCTAAACAAGCACACTGTGATATCTACTACAGCTGCCATGCGGAGAGGCGCAAATTTGGATGTGGATTCGTTGTTAGCCGGAAACTACGCCACCTTGTTTCCCGGTTCACACCTGTCAACGAAAGATTGGCCACGATCCGTATCAAGGCAAAATTTTTCTCCATCAGCCTTATTTGCGCGCACGCCCCGACGGAGGAAAAGGACGAAGCCGTCAAAGACGCTTTCTACGCTAGTCTTGAGGACGTATACGACCACCTTCCGGTCCATGACGTGAAAATAGTCCTCGGCGATTTTAATGCGAAAGTCGGAAGGGAAGGCATCTTTGGCCCTACTGTCGGTCAGTTCAGTCTTCATGAGACCTCCACGAACAACGGTGTAAGACTGATCGACTTCACCGCGGCGCGAAACATGGTAGTTAGTAGCACCAGATTTAAGCACCTCGACATCCACAAGGCCACCTGGCTGTCCCCGGATCAAAAAACACGCAACCAAATTGATCATGTTGTAATCGACGGAAGGCATGCCTCTAGTGTTCTAGATGTGCGTACATTTTGGGGGGTCAACATTGACTTCGACCATTATCTTGTTGCAGCCAAGATCCGCATGCGATTATGCAATGCGAAGAACATACGCACAGGAATGCAACGAAAGCTAGATGTCGCTAAGCTGCAATTACAACGGACTGCCGAAGCCTACTCCACTCAACTCTCGGTTAAGCTCAACAAACCAACCTCTGGACACGACGACGCCGGCGGACTTTGGGCGCATATATCCCACTCCATGCGCGCTGCCGCTGAAGAAGTAATTGGTTTCCGGCGCCCGCAACTTCGAAACCAATGGTATGATCAGGAGTGTCGCATTGCGACTGCAGTAAAAAACGCCGCATATAGAAAAACGCTGCAGTCAGCTGCAACGCGAGCCGTGCGAGAAAACTGCCGCGAAAAAAGGAAGGAAGAGAGGCGCCTTTTCAGACGCAAGAAAAGAGAGCAGGAAAAGCGTGAGCGTGAGGAACTAGAGGTATACCAGGGCAAGAAGGATGCACGAAAATTCTATCAACAGGTTAAGCGTCTAACCCAAGGTTTCAAGTCCGGAGCATCCACTTGTAGAGACGAAAATGGAGATCTGAATACGGATACGCAGTGTGTGCTGAGATTGTGGAGACGGCACTTCTCCAATTTACTTACTGGCGACGATTCCACCAATGCCGCCCATGGAGAGCGCAGTTCAGAGCTACCAATCAACAAAAACAATAAAGCAGTGGGTGCTGACGGCCTGTCAGCTGAATTGTTTAAAACCGGCGGCGATGAATTGATAAGGCGCATGCATCAGCTCATCAGCAAAATATGGCTAGAAGAAAGCATGCCCGACGATTGGAACCTTTAGCGTACTGTGCCCTATACTTAAGAAAGGACACCCAACAATCTGCGCCAACTATCGAGGTATCAGTCTTATTTCCATCGCATATAAGGTTCTCTCAAGCGTACTGGATTGGACCTTATCAGTGTGGCTTTCGACCGACCTGGTAAGTCAACCATAGACCAGATTTTCACGCTACGACAAATCCTGGAGAAAACCCACGAAAATAAAATTGACACACACCATCTCTTTGTCGATTTTAAAGCTACGTTCGATAGCCCGAGAAGGGATTGCCTATACGCTACAATGTCTGAGTTCGGTATACCTGCAAAGTTGATTAGACTTTGCAGAATGAAATTTGAGCAACACACGCAGCTCCGTCAAGGTAGGAAATGACCTCTCCGAAACCTTCAATACCGAAAGAGGTTTCAGGCAAGGCGACCCACTGCCTTGCGATCTCTTTAACATCATCATGGAGGGGATCGTACGGAAGGTCGGTGTGCATCGTAATGGCACCATTTTCTAAAAAGGCGTCCAGCTCCTTGCGTACGCTGATGATATTGATATTGTCGGCAGAACCAAGAGAGATGTTACCGCTGCTTTCGCCGCTATCGAAAAGGAATCAGCCAAAGTGGGTTTGACGATAAATGAGGGCAAAACGAAATATATGCTGTCTACAAACAAGGGAGCTCGGCGTTTAGACTCCCACGTTTCATCCGGCAGCTATAACTTTGGAGTAGTCAAGGAGTTCGTATACCTTGGCACCGCCATTAATACCAAAAACGAAATCAGCCTGGAGATAAAGCGAAGAACAATAATTGCTAATAGGTGCTACTACTGGCTCAGTAAGCAACTAAGTTCCAGAGCCCTCTCTCGATCAACAAAACTAACACTCTATAAGACGCTTGTTCTACCTGTGCTGCTTTATGGCGCTGAGGCATGGGTAGTTTCGCAAACTGACGCAGCCGCTCTGGGGGTGTTCGAGAGAAAAGTTCTTCTGTCCTGTTCGAGTCGGCGATGACTATCGCATCCGAATAAACCACGAGCTGTATGAGCTCTACGATAACATTAACGTAGTTCGGCGTATAACTGTGCAGCGACTACGCTGGCTGGGTCATGTCCATCGTATGAACGACGAAGCTCCAGCGAAAAAGGTGCTCGAGGCGAGGATCGCTGGTCAACGACGACGAGGGAGACCATGCATCCGATGGATGGACCAGGCTGAGGAAGCTCTAACCGCACTTGGTGTATCCGATTGGATAAGGCGCGCGCAAAGCAGAGGCGCCTGGCGAGAGCTGATGAGGTCGGTTGAAACCCGGACACGGGTTGTTACGACCAGCTAAGTAAGTAAGTAAGTAAAGTGGGGAGTTCCCGAAGAGAGATAGAGCATATTAAATGATTCTTGTTTAAAATAAACGGAAAGAAAAAAAAGGGAAAAGACATCCTCTCCCATTATTTACATTTCGGCATTTACGTTATTCTTTGCTTCTTTACGTTTTGCATATATTTTTTTTTTTGCTGCATCTAAACAAACTGAATGCGTTAACCAATATTTACAATTCTTTACTTAATTTATTTTATCTTTAATTCAAGCACTCTCTATATTAGATACTGTATTTTTTTTTGTAAAAAAATGAAAAAAAGGCAAAAAAAAATTATAATAAATTTGAATAGTTTTAATATAAATTCATTTGATGTTGGGTTGATGAAAACAAAAATTTGTTATCATATTTAAGCTTATCGTTTAAATTATAATAAGGTGTTCGTAATTGAATAAAATGTAAAATAAAATGTATTTGGATTATAATAGAATATAGAAAATAGAATTGAATTAGTATTGAAATATTGACATGAACGCAGTACGAAGTACTATATCAGGTAGATTGATTGGTCAAGAACACCACCCACCCGACTGCTTACTAGCGGCGAAGATAGCTCCAAACCGGCTTATGCAATCTCACCGAGAATACACCTACAATTGTGTGTTTCTGTTGACACTCTAAGGTGGGCTAATAAAATCTGCTTTGTATCTGATAACATAATTTTAAAAAAGTAGAGAAAAACTTGTACATTAACATACCTACATTAAAAGCGAGCAATGTGCCCAATAAGCATTAACCTAGGAGATGGGCTTCTCCAGTTGAGATAAGTCTGAATCTCCACTTTAGCTCCAAGTTCTTTCTCTAAGCGATCTCCAACCCAAAATGAAAAAATAAAAGATACTATTTTCTTGCACAAGAGGCACTTTTCTCGCTCCTCTCACATCACTCTCTGCAATCAATGTACTCGTAGCTTCTTCTACAACAGTAGTAGTTCTTTCTAGTGCTTCTAGTGCTCTAAATGATACAATAATTTACAAGGTAGCCTTGACAACTAACTTTTTTCTCACGAGCGGCGATCGGGAGTTCTCAAATCAATACAAAGTTTAACTTGTCATCTGTCTTGCTGCTTATTCGGTTTCTCTTTTCAATGTGTTTTTGACAACTCCAAATCGCCAACAGAGTGACAGTTCTGTTGTAAATCCTTTACTATGCACCTTGTAAATCATTATACCATTCTGCTCTACACAATTTTCCCAAATTTGCTTCACTTAGTGAGTTATTATTTCTTTCATTTCCCTTTTATTATTTAAAATTTAATTTATTTATTTATTGAAATATTTGATAACTGTTTACAAATCAACACGAAACACAATAACCAAAATAACAAAGTGTTATCAGGTACAGAAACAAATTCTTTTTTCTGAAACTTCAACAGCATTACCAGTTTTAAAATCCAAACATCTCAAGCCAATTTCCAGTTGAACTCCAAGATGTTGGAGTTGACTTGGAGTAATGCGTAGAAGATCAAGTGGAGGCTGAACACTTTTTTCTAAGAAAAAATATTTTTCTTGCTTGTTGGTTGGATTTACCAACTCAGCGCATTCCCTAGCTACGATAAATATTTACGCAAGCACATCACAATAGGAGGTAGGCGTGATTTTCGATCGAAATTGCCAGATATCATAGTGATGGTTTAAATTTAATATTAAAGCTTATGTGCGAAATTTGAAGGCATTTCTATAATATTTGTCGATTTTTAATTGATTATACAGCTAAAATGAAGTCACTTTGTATGGAAGGCAAAGGCAATTTTTTTTTTTTTTTTTTTTTTTTTGCTGGATATCATTGTGTTGACGAACGAAAATGGCCATTTCAGCCCTTCAAAGGACTTTGACCGAGCTTCTTTTATCAATTGTGTTGTGTGTGTTGTGGAATGTTTGAACACAAATGATCGAAAACTCTACCTACCAGCTTTATGCCGACTCCGAACGGTGTATGTTCTCAAGAAGCTTTCATGGCAGTTTTTACTCTCTGAGGCTTGCCATTGTCTGCAGAGAGGTGACAGCCGAACAGAAAAATAAGTTCAATTAAAAAAAACTTTTCGTGTCAGATGAGATTCGAACCTGGGTTCTCTGGCGTATGAGCCACACACTCTACCCACTACGCCACGACCGCCATATATCATTGTGATGGTTTATTTTAAATATGGTTTATTTTTCATGTGCAAAACTTCAAGGCATTCCTTATTATTTGTTAATTTTAGAGATTTTACGGTTAAAGTAAAGTCACTTTAGCTGCATTCCCGTAGTTGTTGATCTAGAGCAAGGCTCTATTTTATTCACAATGCAAAACCAAAAATTTGAAGCAGTTCTTATTCCAGCTTTCAGATCTTAAAATGCTGCCAACTTTAAAGCATTTTTTTCAAAACGAACATAGCTGGCAAATCTAAATTACTCACTGCTCCCAATCGTATTTTGACACTTAATCGCCAGAGATTTGATCTGCAGCTTTTGTATGGAAGGTAGGCGTGGTGTTCATCCAATTTGGCTCATTTTTGAACTTGATCTTTATTTTTTAGAAAAAAGCTTTTATTTTGAATTTCATCGCAAAAGCTTTAAAATTGCAGATCGATTCTGTATGTCACCGGTAATAGTAATCTTGTTAACGAAATTCGTTACTGGCCTTAGTAATCGGTATTCTGTACACTCGGTAGCGCTGTCAGATGTCGAAAGCTCATTTAAGAAGAAATAAAGCTCTTTTCTTGCACCTAAGGAAATGGTAGCAATATTCACTGGTAACGATGGGTTGCAGAGTACCAAAATGGTGTAAAAGTTACCAAAAAGTGAATTTCTTGGGTAAAAAGACTAACGTTACCACGACAGAATCGATCTGTAAAACACATTATTTTTTTTTGGGATGCAGAAAAAGGAAGCGAAATAAAAATGAAGATATCAGATGAAATGTCTTTTTATTTTCGTCTGTAGGAATTTATGCTTTTGTGCTATGTTAAAATGTTGGAAAAAAGGTAGTTGCATGGTGACAGCCAGTCGGTAACTACAACTATGAAAACATAATTAAAAGCTCATAGAAAAAAGAAAGTAAAATGTAAGCAAACTAAAATTGCTGAAACTATAGGCGAAGTTTTTTGGCATTGCTATATCCGCTTAACAACATTTTTCATACAAGAAATTGCAAGAAAAACTATTGCCAGATCAAGAAAATTAAATTTAAATGCCTTTTGAAGAACAACCATGTTTATGTCACATCAAGAAAAAAAGTAGATGATATGCTGCATATTACATTGCGGACACTTATTGGTCAAATTTTGGAAGATCTTTTTTTCTGTTATCATTGTCTTGTCCATGATATGCTACACTGAGTTTTCTGTTTAGTAAGACTATAGGTACATTTTTTTTCTGTTTTCTGTTAAAAGCCTGTTTTCTGTCCGTTGTCGGAAGTGTTTCCAGCTTCGGACCGTAAATAAAATTTGTCAGTTGCCTAGAAGTGTCCGGATGAAAGAGAAGCTCTCTCAAATTCCAGTTTGTGTTTTTTTTTTAACGCGGAATCAAAACAAATTTTGCCTATGTCTATCCTCTAGCCTGCACCTCTCTGGTAAGATAAGTGACTTGCAATACTATCAAATTTTTACGAAAAATATTATGCGAAATGTTAAGTGGCTTTGAGCGTTTATTTGGTTAAGCGTATGGGTTTTTTGGTTCTTATTAAATATCAATAAAAATAGGGCTTTGTGGAGTTATTAAAAAAAAAAACAACGGAATAGCCATTTCAGCCCTTGAAAGGACTTTGACCAAGTTTCTTATAATCTGTTGTGTAGTATGTGTTCGGGAAATGTTTCAACGAGAACTGGGCCTACAAGTTTTATGCCGACTCCGAACGGCTTATGTTGTCAAGAAGCTTTTAATGACAGTTTTTAATCTCTGAGGTTTGCCATTGTCTGCAAAAAGGTGACGACCGAACAGAAAAATTAATTCAATTGAAAAAACTTTTTGTGAGGTGGGAGTTATTTAACTGATTTTAAATAAATGAACAAGCGCTGAATATCAAACCGCATTATAAATTAACCCTAGAATACTAACCTAAGTAAAATTTAGGTACTCACTCCTAACGTGTACTACATCGTATGGTGAAATAAGGTTAGTATTCAAGGGTTGATGGACTATATAAATATGGTCTGAAATTTCTTATTTTTTTTTTTAAAGGAACCATTTCCTGCTTCAAAAAGAGAATGGTTCCTTCTTCCAAATAATGGAGTGCTGCTAAATACTCACGGTGGACATACCGGCGAAGTCACCGTTACTGCTGCAAAACAAGCTGACTGACAATTGGGTACATTACAATTCTTCCAAGTAATGCTGGAATGATACAAGATTAGCAACGCCAAGTCGATTAGAAATTATAAAGTATGTATGTTCACATAAAATAATTATTTTATTGTTATAAAACTAACATAACTAATTTACAAAAGAAGCTTCGTATTTTTATTATTATTTCTTATAACTAATATTATGTTTACTGACTCCGTTAGGCAAAAATTCGAAAAACTCTGAATCTTCAATGTCACATAGTTGCACAGACACATCACTGTTTGATCCATTTTTAGTATCTCCTGGATATAGTAAAAACATGTCCTCAGAAGTTCCTGTAAATAAATGAAATTCGATAATAAGTGAGATTTCAAAGGATTCTGTTGATAACGGATAATGATATGGATTATGTTGAACATTCAGAATAATATAGAACATTGAGTGTTAGTTTGAAAAAATCATTCTTGAATTTTCTAAAAAAATGTAGACAATAATTTATTAAGTAAAAACTAAGAAAAGTAGTTCACTTAGTAGTGTAGGCATCAGAAAATAAACACGGCTAACACTGGTTTACAGCCAATATGTACAGTGAATGCCACTGTCCATTTCTCATGTAAAATTGGTCTATTATTCCAAAAATATTTTTCTTTTTTTTTTGTCACTTCGTTTTCGAGATATTGCTCACAGTAGTTTTTTCAACAGAAAAAAAGTTGGTTCCATTTAATTGCATATATCCAGGGCTTAAAAAACTCGCAAACATTTAATTTCTTTTGCTTTTGCTGAACTGTCATTTTTTAATTACAACAGCAACAGCGAAAGCAACAGCAATGGAACTGTAGATTTTCATTTCATTTTGCTTTTGTTCTGAAACTTGCTTTTCATTTCATTTCATTTTGGTTTTGTTAACTGTTACTGTTCCTTTCATTTTGGTTTTGGTAACTGTTGCTTCTCATTTCATTTTCGTTTTGGGTGCTTTTTATTTTCATTCCTTTGGCTCTAGGTTATTTATTCTTCATTGTTTATATGTTTTATGTTTTAAATGAAGAGACAGTTCTTAAAAGGGGTCGATGATTTCGTATCTGACGTAAGGAAATCAACATTTTTTTGATACTAGGGTGGTCCGATAAAATTGTTTTTTGTTAAAGCTCAGTTTGCTGTAGAAACGAAAACAAAATTCCCATAAGAAGTACATTGAGTTTTTTGACAGCGAACAGGCAGCAGAATTTTTTCCGCTAGGTAGTACGCTGTTGAAGGAAAAAATTTGTTCAGTGTAGCCAAGTTCACAACCATGTGTGGAGAGTTAAAATGTTAGAATTTCGCTGGCATTTATATGGCCCTACATTTAATTGCCGCGAAATTTCGACATTCAACAATAAAAAAAGCTGTAAGTATGTATTGGTGTTCAATTATTTCTGGTGTTTCTATTATTAAACAAATTTATTTAGTTTATTAAGAGCTTTTTCTCCACACAAAAAATTTTGGCTCTTCACCAAAATTTCGCGTGTAGAATTATATGTCCAAAAATTTTCGTTCATACAGCATATTAAGCTTAATTTACAAGTTTTATACATGGGCTGTTGGTATAAGGTAGTATAATGGGCTGAAATCATATCTGAGGTCAGCAGTGGAAAATAATTTTTTAACACTAGGGTGGTCTCATAAAACTGTTTTTTGTTAATTTACAAGTTTTATTAATGTGCTGGTAGTTTTAGGGAGTCGGTGACTGATGTCAGTAAAGAAAAAGTCTTATTTACACTAGGGTGGTCCCATTAAACTGGTTTTTGTTAATTTGCTAGTCTTATACTTGTGGTGCTAGTATAAGGGGACCGCTGACTTTATATCTGATGTCAGCATTGAAATATAATTTTTTACACTAGGGTGGTCTCATAAAACTGTTTTTGTTAATTTACAAGGTTTAAACATGTGCTTGTAAGATTAGATAGTCGGTGACTTTATATCTGATATCAGCATTGAAAAATAATTTTTTAGCACTAGGGTGGTCCCATAAAACTGTTTTTTTGTTCATTTACATGTTTTATATATGTGGTGATAGTATTAGGAAGTTGGTGACTTTATATCTGATGTCAGCATTGATAAATATTTTTTACACTAAGGTGGTCCTATAAAACTGTTTTTTGTTAATTTACAAGTTTTTTATATGTAGTGATAGTATTACGAAGTTGGTGACTTCATATCTGATGTCAGCATTGAAAAAAATTTTTACAGTAGGGTGTTCCCATAAAACGGGTTTTTTGTTATTAACACTTTGCTGGCTTCATATCTGATTTGAATTTAATTTAAAGATAATACGAAATAACTTGGCAGAAAAAATTAAACCATCTTTACAACAACGAAAGACAGCACTTCTGGAAAATGAAGCATTTTTATCGGCACTTTATTAAGATCCCCATTTATATTTTTTTCGGCACAACATTTTACCAGCGGAACAAAAGAAATTTGCCTTGGTATGTTAAAATAATTACCGTTTTAATGGCTTTAGTAGTAACAAACCAAATATTAATATACAATCGTCTTAGTAAAGATATTTTCTATGTTTAAAATACATTAATGTATTGGTTGTGAATAGAACTTCTATGTGTGATTCTTTCGTAAAAATAGTTTTCGAAAATTTTTTTAACGTAATACATTTTAAGGCGCACATTTTAAAGCTTGGAGAGAATCTAAAAAGCATAAAGCAAAGTAATGACCACAATTTAATAAATATTTCCGTTTCTGTAGAAGTGTCAGAAGAAACAGATTTGGAAAACCAAACAGGTAATTAATATAGTAAATAATTAATAATTAATACTTAATAATTAATAAATAATAATTAATAATAAATAATTAATAATTAATAATTAATAATTAATAATTAATAATTAATAATTAATAATAATAATAATAATAATAATAATAATAATAATAATAATAATAATAATAATAATAATAATAATAATAATAATAATAATAATAATAATAATAATAATAATAATAATAATAATAATAATAATAATAATAATAATAATAATAATAATAATAATAATAATAATAATAATAATAATAATAATAATAATAATAATAATAATAATAATGTTAGGATGACGCAGATGTTTTTAAATAAAGAAATTAAAACGACTTCAAGAACAACGTGACTACTTTATTGAAGATTATAATATGAAGAAGAAAAATAAACGGAAACAAGATCTGAATACAATGCAATGGAAGTGAATAATAATATTGTAAAAGAAAATGTCAAAGTATGTTGTGGCTGACATATGGTGCATGTTGCCACCTTCCAACACGCCCTCTCAACATGCAGATCAACTATCTTGATAAGCCTAGCCCTTCTAAGCATTTATCGTGAGCTGATCTCGGCAACGCCTTTGTCATTACATCTGCCACCATTTCTTGCGTTGGAACATGTTTAAGATTAAACAATCCCTCATCCACACATTGTCGAATAAAATGATATTTGATATCGATGTGCTTTGTGCGTGAGTGAAAAACAGAATCTTTTGCTAAGTACAAAGCCCCTCGATTATCAATAAATATCGTTATTTTAGCGTACAATTCCATATTAAGTTCGCATAAAAAACTTCGCAGGTAAAGAGCCTCTTTTGCTGCTTCTGCCAAGCTAATATACTCTGCTTCTGTTGTAGACTGCGCAACTGTGCGCTGTTTTTGCGACTTCCATGATACTGCAGCGCGACAAAACACGAAAACGTACCCCGTATACGAGCGACGGTCAACGGTGCAGCCACCCCAGTCAGCGTCAGAGTAGCCAAACACTGGCTGATCAGCCTTTTTGAATTTCAAACCCTTTTCAACAGTTCCAGCCAGGTATCGCAAAATTCTTTTTCCAGCGCACCAATGACTCCATTTAGGATTATTCACGAACTGCGCCAACCGTGATACAGTGTTGGAAATATCTGGTCGTGTAGCAACCGATAGATACATTAGACCGCCAATCAGTTCTCTGTAGGGACAATTCTCGCATTTTTTTTCTTGATCTACATCTACACGTCCATTCAACTCTGCAGGAGTCATGATTGCATTACAGTCTCGCATTCCGTATCGGTTTAACAACTCCTTAATGTAATTTGACTGCCTTAATACAATAGTATCATTCATTCGATGAATTTCAAGTCCAAGACAATAAGAAGCTTGACCAAGGTTCTTAATTTCTAAATGCTTTGAAAGTTCACAGTTGATTATCTCAATGGTTACCATATCTTTTGCTGCAACGAGAAGATCATCAACGTAAACTAATATAAATACCAACTTGCCTTTTATACTGCCATGAAAAAGACACGGCTCATTCTCGAGTGGTTTAAGTCTCATGCCAGACAATACATCTCTTAATTTCGCATACCACTGCCGGCCAGCCTGCTTAAGACCATACAACGCTTTATTTAGTCTGCATGCATTGCCACCTTTATACAAGTCTTCAAGCATTCTTCTCGCATGAGCACCAACATCTGAAGTTTCACCTTCCTTATGCAAAATTCGCTCAAGCATATCCAAAAGCAAATCAGGAACTCTCATGAACACCTTTTCATTCAAAACTCCATTTAAATACGCTGTAACAACATCGAACTGCCATATGATGAGTTCGAGTTGAACTGCCAGAGCTAACAACAACCTCAACGTATCAAGTCTAGCCACTGGCGCAAAAGTTTCATGATAATTCACCCCTATTATTTGACTATAGCCTTTCGCTACTAATCGTGCTTTTCGGCGATCAATATCGCCATTTGCGTTATACTTGTTCGTTAGAACGAATCTGCAGCCAACAATGTCAATACTTGTAGGAACTTTTACGATGTTCCACACTCGATTCTTTATAAGACTGGTTATTTCATCTTCTATAGCATTTTTCCATTCTTCAGATCCGGAACCTTTTAATGCATTCCTGAAGTTAATCTCAACCACACCTGCAAAGACTTCATCTTCCAACTCGTCGCTGCTGACACCTTCTGTAGTAACAACTTCATTATTACTCTCTAATGCTACTTGACGAATATTGTAAAGCTTCTTAGGTCGCCCTCTGCTTCCTGTGCGTACAAGTTTTGGTCGGCCAGGAGCCCTTAAAATTTGTTTAACTTGTGTATCTGGAGTCTTCAAATCCTCCGGAGAAATGGCTGTTTCAGGATTCTTAACCTCAATTTCAGTAAATTCAACATATTTCGGACGACTATCATCACATTTCTCCAACAAGTTGTCGGCGATAACTTCTCTCTGTGCATTACTATTGTAGTCTTCTAAAAAACGTAAATCTCGAGCGCATATTATTTGACGTGATGAAGGAATCCAAATCCGGTAACCTTTTTGTTCTCGAGGGTATCCCACAAAAATTCCGTCTAGACCTCTGGATGCTAATTTATTTTTGCTTGGATTTTTATCAAGCACCACTACCTTGCTACCGAATACCCTTAAACTGGCCAAGTCTGGTTTCTCCTTTAAAAGCTTTTCATAAGGTGTTTGTCCATTTAAGCTGCTAGTTGGACATCTATTTCGAATAAATTTTGACGTTGACACAGCTTCCGCCCAAAAAGATGAACTCAGTCCAGCTTGCAATAAAAGACATCTTGCCATGTCAAGCAAAGTCCGGTTTAGCCTTTCAGCAACTCCGTTTTGCTCAGGAGTGCGAGGAACTGTTAACCTCCTTTGTATGCCTTCATCTAAAAGATATTTGTCAAAATCATTATTCACATACTCACGTCCATTATCTGTTTGCAAGCATTTTATTTTTCGACCCGTTTGCCTTTCGATTAACCGCTGATACGCCGTAAACGCCTCAAGAACGCCAGATTTTTGTCGCATACAATAAACTTCACACCACCGAGTGCAGTCGTCAATAAACGTGACAAAATACTTGACACGCCCTATACCTTCTTCTCTGAATGGCCCGATGACATCTGAATGCACTATCTGCAATGGCTCTAAACTCAAAATGTGACTGGACTTAAAGGGTAAAGAAGTCATCTTTCCTTTGATACACACAGCACATTGAGCCAATTTCTCACGGTCACTGGCTTTAACACCTGGTAATATACCACAACGAACCATTTTCATTAAGTCTTCCTTGTTTAGATGTCCTAGGCGAACGTGCCATTTAACCAAGTCTGAACAGCTTGATTCTGCTAAGGCACAATCAGTGCTTTCATTAATATAGAACAACCTCCCTTTTCGGTGCGCAACAAATACTGTATATCCACTCGAATCCACTACTCGTGCATCTTCTTTGGAAAACGTAACAGTATGTCCCTCATCGGTAACTTTAGCTACAGACATCAAATTTGATCTAAGATCCGGAACAAACAAGGCATTTTTCAAGTTAAGCTTGCGATTAGAACCATCAAGCGTTGCAGTCAACTGAACAGATCCTTCGCCACACACTTCTGCACATGCTTGGTTTGCAAGATTCAAGCTCTTCTTCGCACTTTTTTGCAGACCTGTAAAGCTGCTCTTGTCGCCGCATAAATGAATGGAGCAACCACCAAATTGTTCTGCTCTGCTACCAACATATCCTCATTTGATGAAACTTTGTATACTGCAAAGCTGCTCTCAGCTGTTTTTGACGTTGACGTTGTTTGTTTTGCAGTGTTCTTATAATTCGAGCATGCATTAGCTTTATGGCCAGGTTCACCACATTTAAAGCATTTAAATGTACACTTGCTCCTATTTCGATCGCCCTTCGATATTTTTGAACCATTTCCCCGAAAACTAGCTGCCATTACTACAACATTGCTTGATGCTTGTTTCCGTGCCTCACTTTCCTCAATAATTTTTACCTTAAGCACTTCTGCATTTGGAAGTTCATCTCGAGTCTCGATGGCGCAGCGAAAATTTTCGAATGAGGATGGCAGGCTATATAAAAGCATGATGGAAAGTAAATCACCATGTATATCTACTTTCATACTTTCGAGTTTATCGACCGCATCAAAAAATCTTGCAAGGTGATCCTTTACATCAGCTCCTTCTTCCAACTTCTGCAACATCAATTGCTTGAGCAGTGTAGCTTTCCTTGCTGGACCTTTCGATGCATATATCGATTCCAGCTTGAGCCAAACATCACGTGAAGTCTCACATCCGCGAACCTGTTTCAGTTGCGATGGCTGAATTGATAAAACGAGGTCCGCTTTGGCCTTTTTATCCATTTTCAACCACATATTCGTAGATTCTGCGTTTTCTACTTCTGGCTTCATACTAGCTCCATTGACATAGTCCCACATGTCGTTCTTTATAAGAAGCGCCTCCACCTGCATACTCCAAGTGTCATAGTTCTCTTTTGAGAGAAGCTCAATACGCGAAGTACTTTGGACTGAATTCGACGACATTTCGTTTTAGAAATCAGAAACTTTAAAAGTCGTTTCAATTTATCTAATGAGGATGGACTGGGCCCATAACCTGTTAGGATGACGCAGATGTTTTTAAATAAAGAAATTAAAACGACTTCAAGAACAACGTGACTACTTTATTGAAGATTATAATAAGAAGAAGAAAAATAAACGGAAACAAGATCTGAATACAATGCAATGGAAGTGAATAATAATATTGTAAAAGAAAATGTCAAAGTATGTTGTGGCTGACATATGGTGCATTAGGGTGCTTCTTAGTTATATGGAAGAAATTTTTTTTTTAGATATGAACCGTAACTCGCCCTAGAAATGTTCCATTAGACATAAAAACATATCCTGCAAAAAATTTTAAAAATCGGATGACAGCAAGGCGAGGCGCCCACCCTCCGTAAGTAGGCCCCATACTATTTATATGGGAAAAAATAGGTTTTGTTTTCGAAAATGCTTCAAATTATCATAATTAATTATCGTAATTTAATTTTTCAATCATACAACAGATTATATATAAAATTATCTTTTCAACGATCTATTACTTGTCCAAATCTGTTAAAAAATGACAAAACTACAACACTTTTTGTAGAGGAAAAAAAAAAATTAAAATCTTTCAAAATTTTTAGATTAAGGGCAATTTTCCTTTAATCATTTTTGTGTAGTTAAATAAATAATAAAACTAGGTCAATATTATACAATGTATTTTACTTTTAGTATGCTAGATATTTATATTTTTACATGATATATTAAAAGATTTACAAATAAATTAAACAAGACAACGTTATACGTCACTAACAATACATTATTAAAAAATTTTATTTTAAAAGAGTTGATTTGTTTGCATCTGGGTAGCTCTTGCGATAGTCTGTTACAATTTGCATGATTAACTGTTTCTCCTCTTCATTTCGTGATAAGACTTTATTGAAATCTTCCATGAGCTTCACTGCTCGTTCTGCAGAATCATTAACAACATTTAATTTTTTTACAAAATTAAGTCCAAAATTATAACTTGGTTCCTTTTTCCAATCCTCAGGATCTTTTGTTAAAAAGTTTGTTGGAATGGAAAATCGAATGAAAAATTTTTTAGCTCTTTCCGATATAAAATCTGAAATGTTTTTGTCGATATACGAAGCTATGTTTTCAGGAATGATTGTCAATTTCTTGGCATCACCAACATCAAATTTATTTAAAGCGATGACCATTCGTTTCTTTTCCTCATAAGAAATACTTGCATCAAAAAAAGACAGCGCTACAGTTTCTGGTGCTAAATACCACAAATGATTACAAAATTTACGTATTAATTGATTACTAATGTTTTCATCAAGTGCTCTATAAGTATACAAATTTTGCAATAATAATAAATCTTGCATAGGAGCTTCTGCAGCATTTGGAGCTTGTATCCATATTTTCAAATACACTTTTGCAATAAATATACAAACATCCCGGATTCCATTGTGCTCATGCTTATTTAATTCGAACTCATTCCGGAATAAAAATATTTTTAAACAATATATTGCTTTAGCCATCCACCGAGCGTGATGAAATGCTCCCGGCTTACGAAAAGAAAAGTGTGGAACCGTTCCACCAAGAAAAACTATGGCCAATTGAAGAAGTTCCTTATAATCGTCTCGAGGTTGTTTGACTTCTAAATTTCGTAATGAAAATTCAATAATTTGAGATGCATCATCAAGCGTTTTCTTAACAAATTTATCTTCAATACCACATTTAAAGTTATTTTTATTAATTTTACTCCAGGCTCCTTGAAATTTATTAAATATTTGAACTCCTGGTTCTGATGACTTTTGCATTTTTTCTTCAAAAACGTTGCGTAGAAGGATTTCAAAAATGTGATGTCGACATGGTAAGTATAAAAGATCTTTTCCTAGTTTTTGCTCTAAGATAACGCATGCGCCTTGAAATCGCCCAAGATTTGAAGCTGTTGTGTCGCAACCCAGTGCTTCTACCTTATCCACGAGATCCCACTCTTTGAGTAAGTCAAAGACTGCAGCAGCCTGTTGTTTTCCGGTGCCAGCAGTAATCGCTGGAATTCCTAGTAACTGCTCAGTGCCACTGAAAGATATCACCACAGGAAGACGTTCGACTTTTTCTTTGCCCATTAGCGATGGCAATATTTTACCGTCCCAGTGAACGGTTACTGCAGTGACCTCGTTTTCTTGAAATTGAGTGCGAATAATTTGACCTGTTTCAACACGTAGCCGTGAACGACATCGATGGATAGAAGATGAGTTTATAACTAAATTATTTACGTCTTGTTTTAGAGCCTTAGCAGTAGCTATAAGTATTCTAACTGCGTCGCGGTCACTGATTTTGCATTTGTCCAAGACGGACACGAGCTCTGGTGTTATAAAGTTCTGTCTGCCTCGAATTTTTTTTGGATCACTTGGACCTGGTTCTTCCTCAGATACGTCCATAGCATCAAGGTCAGTTTGTTCAATGACTTCATCTTCATCAGATGTTGATAATGATTGAAAGTTGTCGCGGTCTTCTGGAAATATTTTGAAGAAAAATATAAAGATACAATATCAAGCCACTTTTTATTGATTTTAACCCATAAAGAACCAATGGGCATAAAAACTGGCATGGAAATAATTATTTATGAAGAATGAATAATAAAAAATAAATTTTCTTTCAAAAAATATTTAGTTTGCAAATGATAATAAACCAACTCTTAGACTACGACGTTTATTTATGATGTATAGGAACGTCATACATTTTTTAAATAAAATTATATAACTTTAATAAGAATTTGTAGTTGCTACTCACCTCGCAAAGTTGCTGCATGCTGCTCATGCCTACGTTTTTCTGCTTCTCGTCGAAGAACTAGCTTCCTTTCTTTTTTAAGTAAGACTAAGTCACTACCAATCATAGACCCTGGACGCCCTTTTTTTCTTTGATTTATGAGAAATAGTTTATCTTCTTCGATGCTTATCATGTCCAATGCATTAGCGTGAGAAATATCGAACAAGTCATCAAATTTCTCAGTGAAGGTTTTTTGGCGCTGCTCCTGAAACGATGACTGTTTCTGGCAAGACTTGTGCAATGTCTTCCATTCATTGTACAAAGCCTCTACTTTTAGAACACATTTATCGGCATTCTTAGTTGGAATTCGTGCTTTATCCCACTTAACCTGGACTTCTTTAACAAGAAGATGCGCACTTGTTCGCAGATTTAATTTCACCTTGCGCATATTGTAAAATAGCACCCGCAAAACCTGTCCGTTCGATGGTAGTTTTGCTCCCGTAATTTCACTTTCGTCATAGTCAAGCAGAAATAAATTTTGTCGTCCTCTTGTTTCCATTTTAAAAATTTGTTTAATCTTTTCACTTAAAAATTTGCCGAACACTCACTGAACGTCAAAACTACGTAGTGGTGAAAATGTTACAATGAAGGAAGCTTTTCTCTTGGCGGGAAATGGAGCTTAATTTCATGTCAGTTAAAAAAGCTTTTTCATATTGGACATTTGAAGTAAATGCTGTTAACTGGTTAAGATATGTGTAAAAAGCGTCCTTAAACTTTTATTAACATTGAGTAAAATTTGAGTACCATTAGTTTTTGCAATATTGAGTTTTGCATCCAAAAGTTGCCAAAAACTCATTTTTTTCAGGAAAACTTACAGTAAAAATAATGCGAATTCCGTAATTGTTAACCGATTTCGACAAATGATAGCTCGTTAGAAAGTTAATTTTATGTTCAATATAATAAAAATTAAGAAAAGAATTTATTGTGAGAATTAAACTATTTTGGAAATAAAAACCTCTCTATTTCTCGCATATTAATGGTATGGACCACTTTTTGGGAGCTGGGCGCCTCGCCTTCCTGTTATCCGATTCTTAAAATTTTTTGCAGAACATGTTTTTATAACTAAACGTACATTTTAAGGGGGAGTTATGCTTTATAGCTTGAAGTTGAAAAATAAGAAGCACCCTAATGGTGCATGTTGCCACCTTCCAACAAATAATAATAATAATAATAATAATAATAATAATAATAATAATAATAATAATAATAATAATAATAATAATAATAATAATAATAATAATAATAATAATAATAATAATAATAATAATAATAATAATAATAATAATAATAATAATAATAATAATAATAATAATAATAATAATAATAATAATAATAATAATAATAATAATAATAATAATAATAATAATAATAATAATAATAATAATAATAATAATAATAATAATAATAATAATAATAATAATAATAATAATAATAATAATAATAATAATAATAATAATAATAATAATAATAATAATAATAATAATAATAATAATAATAATAATAATAATAATAATAATAATAATAATAATAATAATAATAATAATAATAATAATAATAATAATAATAATAATAATAATAATAATAATAATAATAATAATAATAATAATAATAATAATATAATAATAATAATAATAATAATAATAATAATAATAATAATAATAATAATAATAATAATAATAATAATAATAATAATAATAATAATAATAATAATAATAATAATAATAATAATAATAATAATAATAATAATAATAATAATAATAATAATAATAATAATAATAATAATAATAATAATAATAATAATAATAATAATAATAATAATA